>VYZT01032607.1:0-172926 GCA_013400735.1 Pomatostomus ruficeps | reverse complement strand
ATATTTTTGTCTTCCTTGAACTTTTCCTTGTTTCTGCAATCATATGAAAAGCTGATTATTATTCTAAATCTGCTGGTCTATCTACCATAGAAGTGTGTATTAGTGGGGTTGCCTTTGGATGCAAGAATTGCCTTTGAACCTTGGGTGGTACACACCAAATCCTTGTGAGGCCGAGACTTGCATCCTCTGTTATATCTCAGTATGAGATAGATTTGCAGTTTGGGGTTGGCATTAGCTGTCCATGTACCCTCCTTTTGCAGGGGAGGGCTGAAGTTGCTTGGGCCAGAGTTAGTGATGATGAGTCTCCAGGCAGAGCTGCCTTCCCCATCTCAGTGTTATTTGGATTAGCTCCACTTTTTGCATCAGTTTAGCCAGCCATGTGCTTTAGACCTCACTACAAGGCTTGCACTCAAGCTTCTTTGTCAATTTTTGTGTGTTCCTGAAGAGGAAGATTGGCCATAGCTGATCTAAGGTATCTCAGTTGTCTGATTTCCTATCAGAGCAACAGCTGACTTGTGTGAGGATTCATTGGAAGCTTGATGCCCTAATTTAGGTTATTTAGAACAATTGTATTTCGGTGTTCTTAAAATAGAAACTCCATATAGAAAAGAACACCCAACAATAATTTATTTTTTCTTGTTTAAAAATTCTGGATTATTTTACTATAATTAATAATTTGCCAAAGCTGACCTACATTGAAAAATCCTGTCTAATATTTGATTGCTACCTCATGTCTTAACTCCCAGTCCTGCAAAGTGCAGATAAAACTGCAACTGAACTTTTGTCCTTAATTAACACAGAGGGACATTAGCCAGTGATATCAATGGAACAGGCCTTGATTCTGGAAGTCGTAAGTTGTCTGCAGGTGGTGAGGCAGATGCAAGTGCTGCAAAATCAGAGGTGGTTTTAGTTCCCTTCTTGCTCCATAATGCACCAGCTTGGGGTTGTAAATGTTTGTACAAGTAAAGACCTCTATTACCCCTACTTAGAAACATTATTAAAACTGAGGCAGTAGTTTCTTTTTGGACAAAATGTTTTTAGAATTAGAATTCATAATGATACCCGATTTTAAAATTATGTTTTTAGGAGTTTCTAAAGTATTAAGTCTGAATTTTTCAAATACTTTATTTATAATTTTATGTTTTCCCAAGCTTGCCTAAAACTTTATTTAAGTTTTAGATACTTTGTAAAACAAAAGATTTTTCATGGGAAATAGAGGTAAATTTTTAAAATGAATGATGCTGTGATCTGTGATCAGATTACAGATTTGCAGTGAATATATTCATATATGTAATAGTTAAAAGCTCTAATTTGGTACGTATCTTACAAACTTTATAAGTCAATAATAGTAATGCAATTATTATTTATAGATCTTACATTAGAGGATACCTAAGAAAACTTCCTTCCAAGCATTTTTTCTAAATTTGTTGCACTATTTTACACATTTGCAAATACTCTATTTTTTTAATGTTGTAAAGAAGCCTTCTGAAGGAATTTCCAGATCTTGAATATAAGGACTACGTTATGAGGGCACAAATCACGGTTTCTATCAGGGATGCTGGTAAAATAAGAGCTCTTTGATTTGTGCTTTTTTCCTTCTACCTGCTGAGGTCTTACTTGTTTAAATAAAAATGTGTCTATTGCAAGAGTACTCAATTGCTGTTTTTATGTACGGGGTAGTATATACACTGTTCTTGTTTATGCCATTCTACTGGTTCATTTCTATTTCTCACTTTTTATATTATGCTAATTACATTAGCAGTAACAATCATATACTGTCAGTGGTGATGGTGGTTCTGAAATGTTGCTTGGTTTTGAGAATGACAGAAATGTTTGTGTTCTTGTTCACTTGTAAAAATTGTCATTGAGAACATTTTAGTGCTGACATGTTAGCACAGCTAATTTATTATTGAAACTTGTCAACTTTTCAACCTCCTACATGCAAACACTTTGTTAGTGCTATATATGTATAGAAAAAGTGCTAAATACATGTTTTAATGCAAATTTTGCTAAGCTTAGTGCAGAACACATTTCTGAAAAGTCTTAAGTTTACAATATCATAGTGATTTTTTTAGCTAGTTGCTTACTTATTCCTTTGCTTTAAATATACCTTGCTGTTATATGTAATGAGTGGTGCTGAAATTGGTTTCATTTATCAAAGATGTGAATGACACAATGGATGCTTATGTACTCTGCCTGTCAAATCCATAAATGCTGCTAACTGAGCTAACTTCTGTTTTTCCACGTTTCCTAGTTTTCTGTGAGCTTTCAGTCTTCCGCGGGTCATTCAGTAAACACTACTCTGAGTGACTTTTTTGAGTTGCCATATGTCAATCACACTTATTTTCTCTGCTTTTTAGTAAGGAGAGAAAATAAGCTTGCTTTATTTGAGTTTGGCTGTCTTCTGCAGGACATTGTTGTCTTGCATTCTGTTTCATTCCTAGCTCAGTTTTGCTTTTAGCTGAGCTGTGCAAGAGGTTGGGGATCAAGGGGGAAGGAGTGTCTGATCAAAGTAAAGGAGGAGCCAAATAGAAAAGAGGAGATAGCAGCAGGATTTGCAAGTGTTCTTTAAGCATATTTAATTTGAGGTGATCTGCTTAAAAGAAGGTGGGGATGGGGCGGGGAAGGAAGGTTGAGGAAAATTGAATTACCTTAAAGCTTTTTTCAGCAAGAATTTTCAGGAGGTGATGTCACCTTAAATAAAAACTTCTTTTTCTTCTTAATTGTATCATGATTTATTCTATATAATCACTAATTCTATGGGGTGTGGGATTAAAAAACTGCTAAATGTCATTGTTTGGCATCTACGTTTTTTCCTAATGAGGGAACAGATATGTCATTGTATTAAATATGTTCTCAGTGCATTGTTGATATGAGTAACCTGACATAGCAGTAGCTAAGTGTGTATACTAAATTTGAGAAAGCCAGTGAGAACAAGAAGTTTCTTATATCAGACATCTAGGGTACAATAAAATATGCATCAGCTATACTAATCTTTCCTTTATAGAAAATACCCTTAAATGAATCTGTGTTTTTTGTTATAGTTTTTATTAATATTTCAGGCACCACATTCCTCATCCGAGATGAAGGAGAGGAACCCCAGCATGTCTCAGCAGAGCTGGAAGAAACATTTGTATTTATGCAGGCTCTTGCCAAGCTTCTCCCATCCTCTGGGGACTCCCTTGCTCTGAGTAAGGCCCGTGGGAATGCTGTACCCAGTAGCTGCTGCTCCTCACCCATCTGCTGCAGGGCGAGGGATGGTCACTGCCTGCAGACTAAACAGAACTCCCACACATGACCACACTCACCTGGGCTTTATGACTTCTGTTTTCTCCCTCTGTTAGTGCAATCTCTTTGTTTTTTCCCTTCTCTTGTCCTTCAGCAATCTTCAGGAAAATCTTCAGCTGAATATATTGCCTTTCAGCCATGTGATCTATTAAACTCCACTCCTGATGGTCCTTGCTTTATCTTTCTGTAGCATTGCAGGATATCCCCTATACTTGTAGAGCTTTCAGAGCCCCAAAATACATGTTTGGATTGAAACTGAAATGCAACACTTTCCACTTATAGTAATTTGGATGATTGCCTTTGCTGTTTATTGGCAAAACATCCCTCTGAAATCTCCAGGAATGATGTAGTTGATTATAATTGAAACTTGCATTGCTGCTCCTTAGTCACATAATATGCATTGGAGCAAACTTGTACCTGCTCTGAAAAGAGGAAGATGTTTTTGGGTTTTGCTGCTAGCTCGCTCATGTCACAGAAGCTAACTTTAGAAATCAGACGTGTCAGTGATGGGACTGAATTTGTGTAACAAGCTTGGCAGTATTACTGCTTCTGTTAGGACACAAGCACAAGTAAATACAAGGTGAACTCCAGCAATTTGCAAGTGACTCAAAGCATTTAAATGATAAACTGGTGCATTTTTGTTTGGGTTTTTTTTTTAATGTTAGAGCTGACAGACTTTGTTTTTGTTTTATCTTTTTCTTTGAAAATCTAAATCCATTCCTTTCTCCTGGGATATTTCAGTAATAGTAATATGCTGTTAAAATAAACAGAATTTGGATTTTTGAAATGAGAAATGAATCAGAGTTAAGTATATAGGATAACAATATATCCTATAACAATATAACATTTGGAGAAACCATAAACAATCTTCAAAAGAAATTCAAAAGAAGTTAGATCTTTTTGTCAAACATCAGAGGGATAAGCTTGTTTTCTCTGAATCTAACTGGAAGGGATTTTCCAGAGGGTGTTAGAGATTAAAACCCCAATCCTGAGCTTTCCAACTTTTCCACCTGACATGTAAGGTATATTTTTAATTTTTCTCTAATTCTGGACATGAAAAGGTGCTTCTACATAGACTATTTCTGTTACTTTACTCCTGCTGTACTTAAGGGTTTGTTATGAATGCATTTTGCTTTTGTGGTTTCACAAGCATTTGAAGTGAAGCTGATTTTATATGGGTTACAGCACTAGTAATGTTTCTCCATTTTTTAAATTTTGAAACACATTGCCATGGATTGAATCTCTGCGAAATAATACATTTTTGAACTTCGCTTAGGATGTGTTGTCCCACCTAATATCTCTTTCAGTAATTGTCATTCAGTTTGCACAGTTACACCACTTTTTAAAGAAAAAAAAATAGTATTTTTCAAGAGGCATGTTGTCTGGTCACACATGCCAATATTAAAATTCGTGGATACAGAAGTTAATAGTAGGCACCAGCAAAATAATGTTTTATGAAGTGTTAGAAGTCTTTCAGGACTCACTTGGACAGAAAAAAGTTAAATTGCATTTGCTTCATTTAAGGCTGACTTTTGGATTCAAAGGACAAGTGAGGTATAACTTGATCAAAACCCAAAATAGATTGTCTGGCACACAGCTCAGTCTTATTTAGAATGAATGTTGATCTTGTTAGAATATTGCTGAGCCTGGGTCAAGAACCTGCAGGTTGCTGCCCAGACTTGAGAACTCATCCCCTCCCCACTGCTTTCCAACCAGCATCATTAGGTCATGTCTGCACTACATTTGTAGGCTCTGCAGGGTAGAAATAATTCCTGCTTGACTGTGTTGGAAGGTGCCTTGCTTGGCTCTTGGGCATTTTAAAGTAATAATGATGCACAGACTGATAGTGTTGGTGTCTACTGATGTTTGTAAATGTGAAATAATTATTTAAGAATTGCTGTGTGTTGCAGTAGAATTTTAAGCTGTTTGAATTTGTCTTTCAGATACATATGCAATCACACCATGCTTTGTGAAATTATGATTTTATAAGGAACCAGGAAAAGGTTACCAAATGCATTATAATTATGTGTGTTGTCTTTAGCGTTGTGTGGAGGTCTAGTGTTGGGGTGGTTTTATTGAGTTGCCAAAGGTAAAGAGCTCGGAGTCATAATTCACTTGCGTGTAAAAGCTGCCCATTCTAGTCTAGCACTGGTGATCTAGTGTTGAGGCAAAGTTAGTGTGCTGGTCTACCATCTATGCTCACTGGCTAAGTACAGCCTCCAGGTTTCATGTGAGCACCGGCTCTTTGACTTAATAAATTTGCCGTGCTGATGACAAATGTATTTTTACAGTGTCTGTACTGGTGTACTGCTAGAAATATCTGAGCTGAGAGGCTGTTTAAAATACTGCCTTCCTTTTGTGTCCATCAACAGGTTTTGGAAACTGCAAAAGGGGTTTCAGTTACAGTTGAAGGAGCATCATCTCAAGGACAGATAGGTTTTTAGTAATGTTAATTATTTCCAGCGAGTGTTTGTAGTGCTTGAAACTGAGTGAAACAACAATCCTTGTTCTCTGCTTCATACCATATGGCAAGAAAAGATAACTGAAGTATTGGGAAATAATGATAAAGCAGAACTCTCATGTGCATAATAGGGTTCTTAAGTAAGTAAACATCTTTAGGGGTAAACATTTTGTGCAATCATTGATGAAATCATATGAAATGAAGTTATATTGATTTTTAGGGTTTTTTTAGTATGGATTTGCAGAATGGTTGGTTTGAAATGTATGATATTTTTTCTGATAATTTTAACAAGTTTGCCATGGACTAATCTGAGAAGTAATTGTGACCAGAGATCTAAATAGCAGCCCTTGATTTTCTTCCATGTTCATGAATGGAAGTTATATTTGGGATACTCTTTATAAAAATATTCGAGAAATATAATGTTTGGCTTTCATTTACTGATTTACTCCAATTATTTACTGTAGCCATTTCAATAAATCAGGTAATTTTCTGTATCTCGTTCCCTGGCTCACTTGATAATTCCTTAGAAAATAAATACTAAAATATGGTTACAGTTCCTGGCATTTCTAAGGGCAGATTAATTTTTATAGTCCTGCCCACAAAAAGCTCAAACCAACAAAAAATTTGTTGCTAATGCTATCTGTGAGGCAAGGTGGCTTTGTTTTCTGGAGAGTGATGATAAACAAAAGTTTGCAGGTTTGCACTGGACATCCTGCAGTTTGTGGCAAGTTCTTTATTTCTGCTGGCTTTAGTTTCCATAAATTGGAAGTATCAATCCTTTTGGAGATCATCATATAAAATAAAGTGTTCTGCTTCAGATCTTCCATTGCAGTGAATCTTTTAATGGCAGCCATTTCTGAGTATCCTTTTATTAAAAACCTTAGTGACATTTGGGTTGTAAGTTCAGGATGATGTTTGGAAGTCACACCAAAGGGCACACTCCTACTTGTTAGACATAGCTGTGAAAGCACTTTGTGTGCTTGACTCTGAGTTTAAAGTTTGCTCTCAACAGCTTTAGCCTCATTCATTGGGGTGGATTGAGAGTCGGTGCTAATATGAAAGTGTTTTATTTAGAAGGATTTTCAGGGGATCAGCTGATGCAATGATCAGTGGTGTGGGGAGAGGTTGTGAGAGGCTGTATAGCATCAAGTTCTGCATAACCTCACTTTGAAAGCAGCCTGGCATTTTGGACTTGGGCTTTACTTGTGCAGATTTTATTCTGATGCACTTAATGCAACAGTTCAGCTTTCCTTTCTCTACAGGGCTATTGTAGGGAGTGAGGAGCAGAGTGTATGTGTGCTTCTAGTAGTGTCTGATTCATCTGATCCCACCCCAGTGCATATAAATAGTGCACAGAACTATACAGTATCATCTAACCTCTGATATTTGAGAAGATGAGTGAACCTTTTGGAAGAGTGGAAAACACACTGTACTTTAAACCTTTAAGTGTAACCTTTTAGCAGTAGGAAGTCTTGGCAATGGCATTGAGATAATAATGTTTTTAACTACTTTTAGAAACTAAATCTGTAACACTTCTCTGTGCGTTATTTCAGTGTAAAGAGGAGTGTCAAAATTTCTTCACTGTAGCCAAAGGAAGCTTTGATGGTCAGTAATTGCATCTTGGGTGGCAGGTTTGCCATCTGGAAGGTTTTCCTAGATTTTACATCATTCACTCACTAAATGTATCTTACTTCTGTGAGGTACTGGTAGCTTAGGGATTGTTTTATGCTTATCCTCTTCTGTCACATCTGCCAGTTCACTTTATCTATGCCTTCACATACGTGCTATGGTGTCCATTCCAAGTCACGTGACTCTTACATATTGGAGCAATAAAGCATAACTTGTGCATGTCTTGTTTTGGGTTGTTTTTTTTTTAATGATGGCTGTCAAACAGAAATAAAATTAAGATGCAAGTCATCTTTGAGCGATCTGAGAACTTTTTGTCTTCCCAGCAAGAGAAAGAGAGAGTTATGTACTATAGGTTTTTTCGAGATGTGTGTATTGTATCTCATGAATTTTACACAAACTCAGGTCTTTAGATAAATGCCATCCGTGAGTGCTGGTATTTCTTCCACTAGCAGGGATATTTTAGGATGCTTAGCTTTTGATTGTGACATATCCTTTCCTTGATTTGTGGGGAGTATAGTTGAACTACTGAACTACTATCTAGGTTCACTTTCTGCAGGCTGGAAATAAAACTTCTGCTGAATCAAGTCTCTTCCAAAGAACTCCTTAGAAAGGTTAGGCCAGATCAAGGGATTTCCTCCTTTGCTACACCCTATGTTATGAGGCATTGTGGAGGCAGTGACTGTTTTGAGTCATGTAACTGCATGTTGTTCCTGCTGAAGAATCATCATCATCTTAAGGAATGAGTCTGAAACTTACAGAAACAACAGTCTACTCTTCTCTTTGCCTCGGACTCTGCATTGAGAGTGGTTATTTTAGAAAAAGATTTTTTTTTTTAGAGGTGGCCAAGAACTACTGCAGTTAATAGAACTTGTTAATGTAACTTGTGAAACTGTATCATAATCAACTTGCAAGTACTTTGGAGTCGGTAGCCTTCTCTAAAAGCAGAAGGAAATTGTCCTCTGCATTTTTTTTCCTCCTTTTGCCTTCCTTCATCACAATGAAAAGAATTTTTAAAATTAGAATCTTTATCTTCCAGTGAACCTCAAAATAAACATTTAGTGAAAAACCTAGCCCGGTATTTGGCAGCTATACTTGGCAAAGAGGAGATGTGGGTGTTGTTTCTGAACATTTTATTCTGATTCTTGTGCTCTGCGCATCCTTGCATGAGTGTGTGTGAGAGCTGGAAGCCTTTAGCTCTAGTATATTACATGGCTGATGCCAGGAGGAGGAGGGAATATATTCCTCATTAAGAGAAGCTACATCTTCAGTAAGTCAGAAAAATAAAGGATGAAACTTTTAAGGGTATGTTTTTTTGTTTGTCTCTTTATTCAATAAAGAAGCTATTTATGTTGCAGTAGCAATACATTACTAAGTAGAAACTGCTGTTTGATCTGCCAAGTGTACAAGCAAGCTTTGTGGTTATGAGACCAAGACTGTACAAATGCCTGCACTTATGCATGTACATGGTGTTTTGCATGCAAAATTTATATAGAAGGAGTAATACTGGCAAAATACGAGCTTTGTGTTTGTAACTTTGTTATGTATCACATCGTGAGAATGCATCCCATTACCATCACCTGAAACAGGGAGCTATGAAATGCATTTCCTGACATTTTACGTTTTACGACTGCTTCAGTTACTAACCACTGCTTGATGAACTACCAGTGTTGTTAGATTGGGATTGCTGCTATTGGCATGTTAAATTTAACCGTGAAATCTTTAAAAGATCTGAACGGCTTAGAAGGTAAAACAAAGTAATGGATGAGGTGTTTGGTGCCTTGGCTTGGATCCAGCTTGATGTCCTGAGTGAATGCATCATGAAACCACAACAGATCAACCCAGATTTACATGAGTGATGCAGAAGAGCCCTGAAGCTAAGCCAACATAGTGATTGAATTAGCTCGTGCATTTAGAGAGGCTTCTCCCTCCAGGTCAGACTTCTAAGCACTGATGGGCTTGTGTGGGGAACTTGCAGTTACAGATTGATGTATGCCTACATTTGGGAGGAAAAGAAATCTTAGTGCTTCAGAACTTTTAACTTTGGCAAGTGTGACTGATTTTTCTTTTAGGGGGAAAAGGGGGAAACACTGTGAACATTTCCATTAGTGGTGCTTTGGTCAAGGACCTGCTAATCTTCCCAGAAATATCTGTTCAAAATTTGAAACATTTTGTTACCACAGGGTTGATAAGTACCTTATGTATTGCCCACCTTCATACAGTACCTGGCTTTTTATTTTTAAATAATAACTGTACTGTAGTGTTATGCTGATAAATGGGACAGTTTTGCAAATATCTGTGTGTACAGGTGCAAAAGCACGGCATTTTTGATGTCTCCTTTGTTTTTAATAAGCTGATTTTATAGGTAACTTATGTCAGATTAAAGACAAGACATGGTGGATCACCAGAAGCCTTACTCTTTTTGAGTAATCATGTTTTTAATATAATTTTGTTTTTACAAGACACAGGGAAATAGTTATTAAAAACAGTACAGGGACATGAAGTGTATCTTTATTCTAGAGATTTGTATCATGACAAAGATGTTTCAAAGAGATATTGGGGACATTAAAAAAATATATTCTACAGTTCATGTTTTTAACTGGTACCCTTACGTAAGATATTGTTAAATTCCAGAAACTATTTTATTGATGTTAGTGCTATATGCAGTTCCTGTTTATGTACACTTCGATACTTCAGTAACCAGATATCTCTGGTTTTGTTTCTCAGCATGATGTATCACAGACTTTGCTGAAAGCAACTCTGGACAGTGTGGTTGAAGAGTGTGTCAGCTTTGTAGGAGTTGATATTAACATCTGCTCAGAAATACTATTAAGGTGAGTGAAACATTTTCCTATTCCAGTAATTACATGGATCTGGATCACAGAGTCTCTGTTTAGTCTGCCGTCTGACTCAAGCTCAGCTGGAGCAAATGGCTCTTGTGTTAAACTTCCAATTACATAAAAATGACACAGTGAGACAGTATTTCACTGAACTATTAAGAGTCAGGTTTTAAGAGTATGTGTGATTCTCCAGGGTAAAACTATTCCTCAGAGAGAAACAGATATTTAAAAATTTTGAGCCAACATTGCAATTTTAGAAAAATGTGATAGAAGTAATTTGTATTTTTTACACTGAGAGAGGGATTTTCAAATGTACTTTGTCTCCTAGAAGTTATTTTTATAGGTACTGCTAAGTGGAACAGGTTGTAAAACTTGGGCGAGGAAAGGAGAAAAGGAAAGATTTAAGGGGAAACTTGAAAAATGTATCCCTTTTTACTGTTTGTTTCTTGGTTAAGTAGTTATGCCATGTTTACTTGAAAAATGTTCGGGACTTTATTTTTCTTGGTTAGAAACTTTGAGCTCAGTCTCTCTTGAGTGTGTAGAATTCAGTATTGTTTAGGCGACAAATGATCAGAAGAGCAAAAGTGTTGCTGTCACCCTCCATAGTAGATGGGGAAGGAAAAGGATGTCCATAGTCTTCTGTCCATATTCTTCCATAATATTACTATCCGTAATTAGTAATGAAAATTATATTAGGTATGAAAGTTAGGAAAAATGCATTCTTGCTTGCTCTATATTTTAATTTTTTAGCCCCTTAGGTTCATTCTTAAAAACATCTTTCCACATTTTGGAAGAGGTTCTCTTTCTATTCTTTTTGGATTTCCACTTTCTCTTTCATGTTCTTTTTCTGTATATCCAGCCCCTAGCCGACGTCTGATTTCTTCTCTTACATGCTTTCAGATTTAGATCACCTTTTAGTAAGAAAGCAAGGTACCTAAATAATAAATGAAGCTTTCATTCATAGAACCAACTGAACAGAAGCATAGAATAAGCTGAGTTGGAAGGAACCCATCAGGCTCATCAAAGTCCAACTCCTGGCCCTGCGCAGGACACCCCAAGAGTCACACCATGTGCCTGAGAGCGTTGTCCAAATGCTTTTTGAATTCTGTCGGTTTGGTGCTGTGACCACTTCTCTGGGGAGCCTGTTCCATCGCCCAGCCACCCTATGGGTGAAGAACCTTTTCCTGATATCCAGCCTAAACCTCTCAACTCAGCTTCAGGCCATTCCCTCAGTTCTGTCACTGGTCACCACAGAGCAGAGATCAGTGCCTGCCCCTCCTCTTCCCCTCATGAGGAAGTTATAACTGAAATGAGGTCTCCCCTCAGCCTCCTTCAAGCTGAACAAAGTGACCTCAGCTGTTCCTCACTCGGCTTCCTCACCCACCTTCACCATCCTCATGGCCCTCCTTTGGATGCTCTCTTAAGACCTCAATGTCTTTTTTATATTCCATGAATAAAAGCCTGGGTGAGCACTTGCAGGGGGTGAGCACCGTCCGCCTTCTGCAGGGTACAGCTGTAGTGTGCCCTTCAGCAGGGAGCATCAGCCAGAGGTGCTACTGTGCCTCCCAGAACTGCGAATGTGGGGTAACCGTGTCCAGACAGGGTTACAGGTGGTAACCACATTGTGTGTTTTGTGTGGTGATCTAATTAATTAACCTGGCTTATGATGTTCAGTTGCTCAAGTCTGCTGTTCTGTGTAGATGCAGTCTTAAGTTTCCTTCAGACTTACAGTTTATGAGATTGTCACCCTAGCTAGATTGCAGCCTGAGCAGAGTTTTCTACTTGTGGTTTCCGATGCATCAAATACCCTTCTTGACACGTATTACACAGGGAAGGGATGACGGTGCTACAGTATTTGCATTACTCCTGAGTGTTGTGCTTGAAAGACTTGAGATCATCAGCGGAAAATTCTTTCAATGGTGTGATATTCCTTTGTCAGTGTAAATAAGCTGGATTTCTCAATGTTTCTAAGAACATTTTGAAGAAAATTCCATTCCTAATGATTAATACTCTGTCTACGGTTAAAGGTGTGTCCCTCTAATTTCATTCTGAGCTTTCACCAGCTTTGGACTGGTTTTTTAACTTTTGCTTGAGCATGAGAATAATGGAAAGAGTTTTTCTTTTTTTCCCTGAGATTTTGACTCTTGCTGGGTTTGCTGGTGGTGTTTTTCTAGAATCAGTCTGTGCCATTCCACAAACAGGACACTGCTTCTGGTGACTTAAAGCAATGGCATCTGATATATAGAGCCTAGTGGGTGACATTTCCCTCTCTAGGGCCAGAAGTAACTCCCCACTTGAGCTCTTTTCTCTCTTTATGATTAACATACTCCACACGCAGAAAGTTGTACTCACATGTACATACAGAAAATTTGCAAAAACCCCACTGCTCCCTGAAGAAACCTTACTAACTGCAGCTGCACTTCACAGGTGAGTTCTTGGGCAGGTCCAAGTTGCCCTCAGAACCAGTCATGCAGCCTGTTCCCAGCTGCTTTTTTTTTTTCCAAGAACAGCTCAGAGAAAAGAAACAAACTTTGTGGATCAGTTAAATTGTGTGAGGAAGGCAAGCTGCTCCCAGCCACTCTCCTTCTGGATAGCAGACATGAGCTCTTCATGTCGGGGCAAGGTGTTTCAGTACCATTGGAGGAGCTGAGAGAGGGCTGTTCTTACAGGAACAATTTATCTGTTCTGAACCCTCCTCCCACACTGTTTCCTGAAGAGGGCAGCTGGGGGCAGGCCATAAGACATGACAAATTGAATTGGCATTATGGAAATAGCCAACAGATCATAAATTACACTGGCTTACTAGTTAGGCATGTACAGAACCATATTGCTGTACTAAGTTTTGTTGACTTGAGTGGATTCCTTCCACAGAACTAAGGGAAGGTATCCTTTTTCAGATAATGCCTTCAGTCTGGGAGTCTATTTGCTCATTTCTTAGCAGTTTTTAAGTTTTGTAAACCAGATTTTCTATAGGAATGTGTGTCCTTGTAATGGGTAGCACTTGCATTAATGACTGTTCAATGGAAATAAAAGTACTTTCTAAATTTTCTCTTAGACACATTGCAGGACTGAATACTAACAGGGCTAAAAATATAATTGAATGGCGAGAGAAGAATGGACCATTTATAAACAGAGAACAGCTCAAAGAAGTTAAAGGTTTGGGTCCCAAAACCTTCCAACAATGTGCTGGCTTCATCAGATTCAATCAAGAATATATAAAGACTTTTTGCAGGTAATAGAGATTTTAACTATTCTGACTAAATGATCTGAAATAGTATGAGAAGGCTTTCTCCTTTTCTTCTTTGTATTCATGCTTGAGACTCAAGGAATCCTAGACCATTGTGCTCTGAAAGACAACAGGTTAACTTGTTGAAGTCGGTGGTTGAAGATAGTTCTTCCTCTGAATAGTCATGAGTTGTTAGCCTAGTCCTCTAAGTCAGGGTTTCAATAAATATGTTTAATTAAAAACTTTGTCACTGAATTGGTAAATGAAATTTGTCATGCAGCAGTGTTCTGATCTGAGATACTAAAACGTTAGTCTTGTGTTTCAAGCATAATTTAGAGATCTGTAAATTAATTTATGTAATGTGGTAAAGGTTATTTTGCAGAACTTAATGATAGGAAACTAGTGCAGATTTTTGGACTTTCAGTTTCATTACCTGGAGAGAGGAAGTTGAGTAGCTGCCTAGATCAAACTGTCTGTGTTATACTCCTGTGCCTAGCAAGTGTGATGTGGCTCTCTTCTGTCTGATATATGTGAGGCCTTTTCCCAAGTCTAGTTTGTCAACAGTGCATCATCCTCTTCCCTGTCATCTCATTCCCTGATTCTGTACCAAGCCTTCTACTCTTTCAACCATTCATAGTGCTCCTCTTGACCTTTCTGCAAATGAAAATGCCCTTTCTAGCACAATGTCTCGTCTCTTCTGTCTTTTCTCATTTCTCTTTCCAAAATAAGGAACTGAGAAAGGGCATGGTGGTAGCACCATCCCCACTCTTTTACCACTGGCTCTTCTCAAAAAAATATTTTCCTGGGAAGCACAGGCTGGTTTTTAGCCAACGCAGTGCTCCAAAGCAGTCCTGTATTCCCAGTTGCTGCTGGCTGAGCAGCACACACGTAACTTCCAGGCAGGACGTGGGCATGCAGGGCCTGGCTGGCTGCCCGGTTGGAAAGTGTACAGATTGGTTGCCCATCTGGCAGGGAGGCACAGGCTGCAGGCCAAATGCTGCTTGCTGTAAGCACCACAAGACCAAAGAAATTGCTTCCAAAGCTCTTTATGATTGACAGGTCTTACCTTGTACAGATCTGTTCTAGTTTCTCTAGTTTATGCTGCAGTACAACCAATGAAAAAAAGGCTGGTGGCTTTTTCCCCCCCCAAAATGTTCACTGGTGAAATATGAACATTGTTTTCAGGGTTTTTTTAACCTTGCTGGAACATGATTCTGATGTTAGTCAGATTCCATAAAACTTGGGAACACTGTATAACCTGAGAAATGGATTTTGAGGCCAAAGTAAAGCTCTAACACCACTGCCTCCATAACACTTCTTGTGAGTCCAGATGACATAACCAGAGGCCTTTGAAATGAACTTTGAGGTTTCATTTTTATCCTTTCTAATCATACTGATGATTTTAGAGTGCTGTATGAAATAATTTTTGTGCTTTTTATTTGAAAGTTAATGAATAGTGGTTATTTTAAAAATTGATATGGAAAGAGGAAATTGTGTCTGCATTTCTGCCAACAGATGATGAGTGGAGCCAAAAATGCCACTGCTACTTTCTGGTCCTTCACTGTGTTCTCTTTTGTCCTCCAAAAGCAGGAACCGCTTGTGATTTAGGAAACAAAAATAAACAAAGAGGCATGAAAAGAGCATTTGCAGTAGGAGTCATTTGATGCTTTTAATGTGTGCTGAGAAATTTTTTTGTTTGAGGGAAACTTCAGGGGGAAAAGTGTTTTGGTTTTGTGTGTGGACACTGTGCCAGGATCATCTTCATTGAGAATGACATGTTCATTTTTGATTTCTGGCAGTAATAAGAAAAATGAGCTTGGAAGTCGTGCACTTCTGACTAAAGCAGGTGCACTGGGTAAAAAGAAGAGTAAACCAACACCATGTGCCTCACAACAGCCCAATCCTTTGGACCAAACTTGCATTCATCCAGAGTCTTACAACATTGCAATGAGGTAAGTGGAGGGAAAGCTTTTGAACCATTGACACCATCAATTTTTAAAATGAAAGTACTGATTTTTCTGACTACAGCCTGCTTAGCCTTTTGAGACAGGAATATTTATATTAATTTGAAGCTTTCACCCCTTTCTTCATGAACAAGGTATGCCTCAGGTATATGTGAGTATGTGTCATTACTGTGGGCCTTTAAAATTAAATTCTGATATTGTGAGATCTAATTAAGATGTATATGTATCTAATTAAGAGATACATATATATAAAGAAGAGAATGGTTTTGTTGTTTGTCAGAAAAAAAGCAATTAGGAATCCATGTGTGGCTCTGAAATACTGCTATAAGCTGTGATCTTTTCTATCAGCAGCCCTGGTTGAAACTGGACTCTACTATTTCTCTTCAGAAAACACTACCATAAATGGGCAGATATTTATTTTTCAAGTGATTTTTGCTGAACAGGTTCTTTTCTTAAAAAGTACTGAAGCTAATTTCTCCAGTAGCCATTTGCTTTAAGATTCTTATGATCTCTGTTGGAGATACTATACCTGGAGAAACAAACTCATGCTTCCTGTTTCATAAACAAAACCATCTTTAGACCTCAGAGAGAGATGCTGAATTTCTGAATTCACAAAGCTTGACTTTCTTTCTTAAAAAGTCATACAGGGCTGTCCATTTTTAGGACACCTTTAGGACACTCCCTCCAGTGTGTACTCTGTTCTCCCTTCCTGTCCATAGGTCTCCATGCTTTCCATCTGCTAGGAGTGCAGTGCACTTTTGTTTCCATCCTCTCCCTGCCACAGTTCATTCCTCATTGTGCCTGATTCTAGGACCCACTGTGCAATTTCCTGGTGGAGTCTACTGCAGTTGTGCAGTGTGTAGATTACTTTGGTTTCTCCTTTTCCATGACCATTTCCCTTTTTTTCTTGCGCATCAGCATTTGGTGTGCAGTCTCTGCCCTGTGTAGCTGTGGAAAAAAAACATCAGTTGAGGTCCTGATCTTAATGATCTTATGTTTGGTAGGTGGTTTATAAGGTGTGCAGCTTGGTCACCCCAACTGGAGATTATTCAGTGAAAGTGAGTCAATATGAAAAACAAAAATAAATTGGTTATTCAAAAATAATTTTGATTTTCAATATTGAATTTCATTCAATTCAAATTTCAACTACTCAGGTTTTAGTTTTTAGCTCCCCCAGCCCTGGTACACAAATAAAATAATCAGTAAAGTGGTCTCAATGTTACCAGCTTTGCTTAAAGCCTGATGTGGAAGGATTGCTTTAGGGAGCAGAGAAATATATGCAGTTAATGGTAGAATACTACAGTAATTTCCCTACATAAATATTTTTGCAAAGGTTGGTCAGAAAATAAAGAATCATGACTTTGTTTCCAGAGCAGCACAGGTTACTTTTATATGTGAAGTAGTGAAGTGGGATTATTACTGCATAGGGTAGAACAGATATTCACATACAGCTGAAATTCTGGAGACAATTTTAGTAGCTATCACAGATCATAAAATTATGATTTGAAGTTTGACTGGGAACCCACCACTAGCACTATTTTTTAAAAAAAATAGAATTAAAAAAATGAATAAGCACGGCTTTTACATCTCAACCAAGACAGTGGTTTGAGTCCCAAGCTTACACAAGTTTCAGTGAGGGGAGCTGGCATCTATTACACAGCCAACACTGCTTGGAAAAAGTTTTAAAATGTGCACAGCTTCAAACTCAGATTTCGAGAGCTTCTGAGCCAATGCAGAAGTGTTATATGGCTGAAGACCAGTGTTAATCTATCTCATCATCTCTCTTTGGATGATGCAATTATTTTACAGTAGATTTCCAGCAGTGCCATTTTCTATTCTCTGTTTCTCACCAAATGCTTTGCCGTCCTAGACTGAATTTTCAGATTAAGTATTTAGGTCCAAATCCATGTTATAGACATCATACCATACGGGATTTTGTTGTGAGTTTTTTTGGTTTATTTCATGCAAACAAATAAGTTGATTACAAAGCAACTACAAAACAACAATTACAGTATCTGCTAATGAAACACCAAAACTAATAAGCATAGCATCTCTCTCTGTAACTAACTGAATCACTCTTTTCTGAATCCTTTAGGGTCTTTCTCTGTTGTCTTACTTCTTACATTTATAGTACCTCTACACATAGTGTTAAGTGGGAAGAGAAAAAAGTCTCCAAGTGCTTTCTGTGCTTTCTGTGAATGTACTTTATGTACAACAGTGTTTGTATATTTCTTTTTCTCACAATCAAAAGATAGTTTCCTTGAAAGCTTGTTAAATTTGAAGGTGATAACTTTTATGGTATAGATTGTATGAATATGCAGCAACTTGATATCACAAAATGGTGGGGGGAATGGGGCAAATATGTTTAATGTTTTTTTGTGGTAAATAGCTCTTTTGAGAAAAGAAAATACAGCTCTGCAGCAAACTGACAAAAGCCAAGATGTGTAGTATTAAAAATTGACACTGGTGACATAAGGGCTAAATATAAACCAGACATCGTCCGTTCAAGCAACTAATGCTATAATTTAGCAATGATTATATATTGAAAATGACTTTTCAAAAAAAGCACATGAGTTGCTAAGCTCCTCAGAACTTGTGAAAACAGCTTTCCAAACCTTTTTTCCTGCCTAAATATGAATTAAGAAAATAATTTTACTAGGAATTCAGACTGCATGGAGGATTCAGTCCAAAACTTATCAGGGCTGTTGGCGAGTTTTGCTGACAGGCTGTGGATGGGATTGGGCTTGTGATTCCCTTTTGCTGAGCCAACCTTCATGAGAAAGCTTTTGAGAGCCTGAAGATCAAATCACGTTCCTGGTGTTGGTTGGAGGTTTCTTATGGAAGTTAGCCAATATCTGAAAGTGTTTCTAGAATGGTAGAATTAAACTAGGCTAAAACCTAATTGATGATTCTTATAGCTTAAAATAAAATGCATGAGAAAAAGTGAAACTGTTAGATGTAGGTTAGAATCAGTATTTAATAATAAAAGTTTTTTTAAAAAATGCATCTTAATGGGTTCTGTGGCTTTAGTGCTATTAAAGTATTTCTATCTTCTTTTTCTGTGCTTACACTGAACTTTGCTGTGGAGCTTGTCAAGTTTACAGGTGGATCTGTGCTACCAAAGGGCAGAATTGTCTCGAATATGACCAGATTTGATCAAAAATGCAGTATTACATACCTCTTACCACAAAAATTAAAATGTATGGAATAGCTGCTACATAAATGAATCATAAAGGCTTCCTCATGCAATGTCTACCACATCTTGCTATGAGAAAGTAGTTTCTGAAAGTTTTATTGGATTAAAAGTTTTCATGGAAAATTGCATTTATTTTAAAATGAAATAAGATGGTGATTTTATTCACTGCTTATAGCCAAATTACCCAAAGGCAGCAGTCTACATGGCAGATTTATGACATGCAAAATTATCAGTTTTTAAAACAATGTTTTTGAGGGATAGAAATTTACCAGAATTTGAAACCACTGATTTTCTTTTTCAGGACTATTTTGTAGCTTGAAAAGCCAATCCATTAAAGAAAAATATGGTTAAAAGAATTACTCCCAAGTGGTGACTTTGGTTGCCAAACTTCAGGCTGGAGCCAATTTTTAGGGCTGATTTAGAAACCCCTGAAAAATAGGGTTTCTATAATGGAAACATTGATGTAATCTTTACTACAGTGGCACAAGTGGTGCTGGTGTGATTGATTTATGGCATTTAAACATCTTAACTTAAAATCTGTACAATTTCTGTAAAATAATTGGAAAATATCCTACTGGTGATTTAACACGCTCTGCAGAAGACCAAAACATTTTTGTTCATGGTTTCCACACTGTCAAAGCTTGGCTTTGTCATGTGCAGTGATCAAACTTACGAACACCTCTAAACGTTATGAATCGGAATTTCCAAAAAGTTAAATAAAAACCTCAAAACTTTATAGACAGCTTATTTTCCTGCAAAGCAGAACCATGCTTTAAGTTTCTGAAAAGTCTGTATGTGAAAACCAGTTTATAGTGGCAGAATCTTCTACATACAATTAATACAATATGTAGGGCATATCCAATTTCTTGGTACGTATTGTTAAAGAATTGGTAGGAAACATTTAGGAAGTCCCCAAAATTTACAACCAGGTTATGCTTATAAACCAAAATGTTGGAAAAAAAATGCAATGTCTTTTCTCTATTCTATCAGTCTGCTGGGTGCAGTTGGTTTCCTGTGACTGAATTGTAACATTTGCTGATTTTTTTTTATTTAAATCTTATTAAAATGCTTTTTGCGAAAGGTTGACACTCAGAATGTGTATTTGTTGCTCATAGATTGCAGCATCTGGCAGACAGGTTGTATTTTAGCCTGACATAGAAATACAAATTTTTGCCAATATAAAAGTTCTAAAGCTGTGATTTGAAATAACAAAGGTCAGGATCTTCCTTGGCTAATTCACCAGGTTTAGGACCTTGCCTGGCAGAGGCCAGTCCTGCTCATTGTGGTTGCCTTAAGAGAAGTTTTTTACATACTGAGCAGAGTCACTTCCAGTGAAGATTCATGTCTTTCCAGTATTGATCATGCTGCTTGATATCTTCAGAAGGAATTCAAAATCCCAAGAGAATTCAGCAAGGAGTCGTTCATGTGCTTTTTCTTGACTGAAACAAAACACTTTGATTTGGCGCTCATTTCAGCAAGGCTTTTGTGTTGGTAACAGGTGATATTCCATTGTAGGCCAATCAGTCATATTCCAAATATTCCCGGTGTTGTGCTCTGCATGGGTGGATGTGACAGCTGATCCATAGTTTCTCATTTGCTGTGCTGAAAAGTTGCATTTGCTGGCTTTGAAGACAAGTACTGGGACATAAGAAAATGTGGAAGGAAAATTGTTGATGAGGCAAAGAAAGACATTTTCCACTCCTGCCCTTTGTGCAACTGGAAGCTTGTCCTTTGATGGCATTTCCAGCTCTCTGGCAGGCTGGCTTTTGTCTCTGTCCAGATCCCCTAGTTGTCATTGAAAAACTGAGGCGATGCTTAAGGGGCGTAGAAATCAGGGAGGCAATTATTACTTAGTATGGTGTTTGAGCAATGAAAACTGATTGCTGTGTTCTATTTAATAATGCAGTCTGCAGATGAATATTTTTACAGAGGATAGGAGTTTTTACTGTGGTAGGAGGCCTTTCCTTACAAAGGCATCAGAAATATCAGAATTTTGTCCACTTGAAAGAGACTGTACTTGAATGTACACACGTGTGTGGGTATTTAAGTTATTTGATGTGCAGACTAATACTTAATAATGTCTTAAGTTTGGGTTTGTTGTTTTTTTTTTAAAGGAACTTTTAAAAGTTAAAGTCAGTCAATTAATGAATCTTTATGACTATTTCCAATAGCCAGTGTCCTAATTAAGGAGAACACTTGCAGAATTGTGGCCATTAAGTATTATAAATAACACTTCATATTCGTCACTTTAGAAGGCCAGTTCATTCACAAGTTTTACTACTAACTTAACTGGATTTTAGAGGCCATATTTTTGAAAGTTATCTTGTCAGTAAACAGAAGAGCAGAAAAAGCTTTCACTGCAAATTGCCATCCAATAAAGACATTTCAAAACTTTAATGTGTTGTAAAATACAGTTAACAAGAATGATTAAAAGAACTTGGAAATAATGGATAAGTATACTCCATTTATGCTATAAATACTAGACCCATAAATCAAATGGAATTTTTTAATTTGTTGAAATTTTTGGAACTTACATAACTTCCCACTGGTTGCATTTGGAAAAAAAGCATGGGACAAAACCCCCACAGGACCTTTTTAATGGAATTATCTCCTTTAAGTGTAGTATACTACTTCTTTGTGGATAACTAATCATGTTTCACTATTTTGTATCTCGGGTTGCACTCCAGTTACGTGATATATCAGTAAGTCATGAGAACAGCTAACAGCAGCGTGCCTAATGGTATGGGAGCAGAGTGGCTATGTTGCAGTGGAACTCTGTCTGAATTTCTTTTCTCATTTAGAAACTCATTGTTTCTTAGGATTTATATGTTCAAAATGTCATAAACTGAGTGCTTTCTGCATGCAGTCAAATAATCTATATTATTAATAATTTATGTCTTTGAAGAAAAACATATTGGTTAAATAACTTTGTCTAGCTAAATCACATAAGTAGTTTTACATATATTTGAATCTTTAGCTTTCTGTGTCCAGCAATTAATTACAGAAAGTAATACAGAAATATTGTTTGATACATAGTCTGCATCAGTAATCAAAAATTTAGGAGCCATATCACTGGTGGGAACAAGAGCAGTCAACATCTGCATTATACAAATACTGCTTTTGCACTTCAAAACATTACTAAAACATAAATGTCTGCATAATTTAAGTTTGTTGCTGTCATAAATGTACGTTTTACCTAACAAAGTGCATGCTAATGCAGAGTTATTTTGTTTTCAGAGTGATTATGTTGCTTTAACATTAATTCATGTGTGCACTGTGACAAGATGTAATGGCATATCATGTTGCTTTAATGTAATGGATCCAGGACTCCCAGCTCTTAAGTCGTGTTGCTGGAAATTATTACATAAAACAGAAATGACTGTGACTAAAACCCTTGCAAAGCTTTAGAACTCCTGCACATTATAAGAAGCTTTTCAGAGGGTTGTTAGAGTAACTTCTTAAAAATATACTGTAGGCTTCCCTTGGTAAAATTTTTACTCTTTTCTGACTGTTTTTTTTTGCATTCCAGTGAAATTTGCATTATCTTTTAAGCATTGCAATGGCTGTGCTATAATTTTGTGCAGATGTGTATGTTAAATGAACATAATGTGCTTATTTGTTGCATTTATGCTACTTTTCTTTCTTTCTTTATCTGGATAAGATGGATGAAATTGTATATTAAATAAAAACATCAGTCATTTATCCATGACCATTCTCTGCCGATGCTGTAAGTCTGCAAAGATCACTTTTAAAACTAAGGTGATTGCAAAGATTTCTGAGTATTCTCTAAATCTCAAAACCATAAAACTCAAAGTTCTAAATTGTTTAAATTTCACCATGTTCTTCCTAAGACTCTGGCAGCTTTTATCTGTGTTGATGTACATTGAGCAGAAAGTTCACCATTCATTCAGATACTCAGCATTTGAAGAAGTAAGGATAATATATCTTATAAGAATGACCTCGCTTCAGAAAAAAAGTCTCATCTTCCCCATTTCTGTTAACTTTTCTTTAGGTTTTGTCTTTCTAGTAGATAAACATAGCACTTGAGCTACTGCAATGTATTATTTATTTCACATATGTAGCCAGGAAAATACTTTAAGTACTTTCATTTTTGCACAGATCATTCATGTTCTTACGTTGTGCAGCTGGAGCTGTCATTTACAAATTATGTGAATGAGATACTTCAAGGATTGTAGTGAGATAGTTTAACATTAAGATCAAAATATTTAAATTAAGGGAAACCTCTTTTTTCCCCCACAGCCATATGCCAGTGTTACTACCAACTATGTCTTTTTTTTTCTGACCTTGCAATAACTCTTAAAGGAAGTTGTTGGGCTCCTTTTTTAATAAGGAAGAATTTAACTTTGTTCTTAGCAATGACATTTAAAAATAGAAATTATCAATATAATGCACCACTGTTCGGTCAGAGACTTGCACATTATATTGATTTTTTTAGTCCAAGTGCCCTCAGGCTATGTTCATTTGAGTAAAAATGATACCTTAAATATATAATTAGATTCAAGAGTATTTCTAAAAATAACTGCATCTGCAATCACTAAGAAGTTACTTTAATTTGGAAAGACTTAGTACATAGGTTTTACCAAAACCTACCTTAAAAAGGTGAGAATTTCCAAAATTGAAATAATACTGTTTCTTATAAAAAAGTATTTCTTTTCTGTGTATGTGCATGCTGAGCTTTGTTACCGTGCTCTGTTTTGCCTGTGAGATAGAACTCATAATTCTGAAATATTCTTAACAAAATGCCTGATTTTTAGTACATTAAAATTCTGTAGAAGTCAGTGGGATCTCTTATGTACTTAGACTTGGGCACATGTTTAAGCATCATCTTCAGGTGGAGCCAAAAGTTTATGGTAAGCAGCAGCCACGTTAATTAGATTTTTACATGGCTGTAGTTGATAACATAGGAGCCAAACCTACCACCCTTGCCTAGACGAGGAATCATTTTTAATTTCAGATAAATGTTTTGGGATGTCCAGAGGGAGGCGGTTGCAGGGGAAGGAGCGGGGGGCACAACACCTTTCATGAATTGTGCTGGAAGGCTCAGGCACTGGGGTTGTGTCCTGTTTCGGGCTGGTTTTCTTGCCAGCAGTGTGCACATAGCACCATTCATTCTGATGGCATTATCCACACATATGACAGCTTTGTGTGTAACAGGAGTTTTTTAATAACCATTGGTGGCTGTTTCATGTGGTTGCACTTATTAATGGTCAAACCCATCCTGCAATCACTGTACAAAGTCAATGCACTTCTGCGAAATTCTGACGGTGAGAAAATGTTACTTGGGCATACTCAAGGCGAGTTTCCATCTGAAGTGAAATAAAACCAAGTACATGAATGTCAGCAAACTTGTTTATAGGGGTGGGTGGTAAAGCATACATTATTTAGAAGGTTGAGTCATGAGGCTGGTCGGGCTTGTCGTGTTCCATCTGGCACGTCAGTCAAAGCTGGGGCAGCTGCTGCCTGTCACTGGTGCTCGGGGGGGGGGGGGGCATTGTCCGGCCAGCAGCTCCCAGCAGTCTGGGGAGGAGCACTTCACCTGGGCCTGGGCTCATTTTCAGCATTATTGCAACCACTTTTGGGGCTCCTTGGAGATTAAAAGAAGGTGGTTTTTCTTCACAGAACGTCTGATATTTTTCATATCTATTATTAGACAAAATATTTGAGTAATAGTGGTGAGGTTTGTTAGTTTACGGAAAAAAAAATTGCATTTGATATTATAGAGTATTTTGCATCTGTTTTGCTATATACTTTGCTTCCAGACCACCTTAAACTACTTTAAAAAGTGATGCCAAAAGTTGAAATGCAGGCAAAGCAAAATTCAGTAAATATGGAGAACAGCACCATCCACTGAGTCCTTATTTATTTTCATCACACATTGCCACATGAAAGATGCATATGCGCTAAAAGAATTAGTAAAACTTATATTTATCACTAGTAAGTGCAAATCTTTGTGTTTGAGCTACCAGTACACTTAAGTCACTATGCTTATACTTGAATTCAGAAAAGAAGTGGAAGTCCTGACAGCCAGTTGTAACAGATGTCCTCCTTTAGCAAAATTAATGGACTTTTTAAAATTAAAGTGAAGCTTTGCCCTTATGCTCAAAGATGAACTTTGTGATTTACTGAAAGTCAGATACTGCTTTAATTATGTCTCATCATTTTATATTTTGTCAAAAATAAATTTAGTTTTGTATTTCAGTCCATGTAACTTTCTATTACTCATCACCTGAAATAATCTCAGTTGGGTTCCTTGGGATAAAAAAGAGGAAACAACAAAACAAAACAAAAAAACCCTCTCAGTCTCCTGACAAAAGAAATACTAGCCTCAGGTTTTGATAAACGCACAGCATGTATTTTGTAGGGGAAAGAAGGTTGAGTTACCAGGGCCTTTTGCTTTCTTATAGAAGTGGAATGTCTCCCACCAAGTTCAGGGCATGAACCTCCTGGGCAGCTCTTCTTTTGAGACTTGTAGTTTATACTTGTTGTGAAGCAGGATAAGGAGAGGAAAGAGGGATCTCTCTTAGGAATTTGGAAGGAATGTTTACTCAGACTCTGGAAGACAGGGACAATAATTCTACCTGTCTGCTGTGGTGGAGAACGTGCAAAAAAAAAGTGCTTCTCGCCAACAATAAAGGGCATGATAAAGCAGGGTAGTAGAGGCTTTTTCATGGTGAGATGCAGATCAGGGCAGAGATCACATGTCAGGACATAATTATTTAGAAGTATTTCTTTTCAGCTTTTTAGATGCCAGTCCAAATTTGTCTCAGTCTGCAAGGTGTGTATGTATGTGACAAAAAGGAAAGATTAGGGTGTTTGTGTTGTGCGACTACTTTGACTTAATGATTACCTAGTGTCTAAACAGCTAATTGTTCTTAATCATGAAGTTCACAGACAAGAGAAGTATTTCATGCAGAGCTTTTTTTAAGTTGGGTTATAGGATCTCCATATTAATGTAGTATTTTGAATGGTCATTGTTGCTTTACTAAATTGCCATTCATTTTAATTCGAATGAGAGTGACAATTACAATAAGAGTATTATAGAACTCTTACTTATTTCTAGGGAAATTTCATGGTAAAAGACATCTTTCAGTAATAAGGAAATTCAGTTTTATTGTGGGATGAAATAATTGGTCTGACAAGAGATTTCAATTGCATTTTAATATATTGCTTCTAGTTTTGCAATCTGTTCCAGAAGATACATATATACAGATAGACTCAAAGTTCCCATTTATGTGTCAGATCAGTGATGAGTTGAGAGGATATGCACTGGAGAAACTGTTCATATTTTTTTAGCAGAAGTTTTGTTCATGCATCAATGGAAAAGCAACAGAGCAAAGGTTCAGCTCCCACTAAAGGACGTTACAAATCTTTCTTTGTTTGAACTTTGTAGGTTTTTGTCTCTCATCAGAGGAAATGCAAATGACATAGGAAAATCAGATATGCAGGAAAAAGTAAATGCAGTAATTCAAAAGGAAGGACTGGAAGGCACAGCCAAAAGGCTCAATACCACTGTGCACACACTGCAGCTGATCATTGATGGTCTCACTCAGCCTGAAGGCTACGACATCCGAACAGGTAAACCTCCATTTGGAAGGTTTTAATCTCAGTTTGCTTGTTCTACATATCAGTTTTAAACCAGCATATTTTTTTCTAAAATCAGTAGTAGATTTTCATGGACATGTAACTCCATTTCTTTTCTCAGTCAAGGTAAAGGCTATATCATAGTCAGAAGTTTCTTTCCAGTTTTGTAGGTAAGGAGTGTGAATCCTGTCTTAAATCATGGCATTTTCAGCCACAGGAAGGGGAGCTGTATGGCTGTTAACAAATGAAATAGTTTCAATATGTTGACTCTCTGCTGATTGAATCTGTGTTGGCTCTGCATCATGGAGGGGAATGCTGAGACCAAGGTGAAACAGTAGTAATAAAGTTCTGTGAAGCAGTAGAGTGTAGTTCTGCTCTTTTATTGCCCTGGTTTCTTGGAGACCAGTGTAACTGAAGCATGTGGCTCATGACCTACCCTGGTTAAAACCTGCAGTGGTACTGAACAGTTTGAGGTACAGGAAAAGAAAGATGAGGTAAGTAATGAAGTAAAACATCTGGGATTGCTGCTGTGTAATTAAACTTATGGCTGGATTCTCTTAAAAAAGCAAGAGATGAAGGTAGACAGCAAAGATGCAGGCTTGTAATAACAAATAATAAACATATGCTTAAAAACCAGCCAAACCAACATTTCTGTCCCCCTTTTTTGGTTCATTAATACTTTCCATGTATATTTTTTTAAAATTCACCACTAGTGATCTTGAAAATATGTATTTTCTGTGTCTCAATTTGTTCTGGTGATCTCACATCTAATTTACAGTAGGATAGACTATTAACATAGGAAGACATAAAAGCAAAAGACAATCTTCAGTGGAAATACTCATATTCTGCTGATCTTGGTCATTCAATATTACTTTAGACAGACTCTGTGACAGGAGTAGACAGCCTAGTAGCCTTATGTAGCTGTATGAATTTCTCTACCATGAGTCCTTCCCATGGGCTGCATTTCTTCATGAACTGCTCCAGTATGGGTCCCTTCCACAGAGTGAAGTCTTTTAGAAACAGACTTTCATTTTTCCCTAATGGGGTCACAAGTCCAGTCAGAAAGCCTGCTCCAGTGTGGACTTCCCACAGGGTCACAGCCTTCTTTCTGGCATCCACCTGTTCTGGGGTAGGGCCCTCCATGGGCTGCAGGGGAGTCTCAGCTCTGGCACTGGAGCTCCTCCTTCCCTTGGTGTCTGCAGAGCTGTTTCTCTCGCATGTGCTCCCTTCTCTTTGCTGTTGCACAGGGATTTTTTTTTACTTTTTTTTTTTAATGTTTTATCCCAGAGGCACTGACCACCATTGTTGATGGGCTCGACCTTGGTCAGAACTGGATCTGGTGGACACAGGCAAAGCTGCTAGCAGCTTCTAACAGAAGCCACCACTCACAGTAGCCCCCCCCCACACCCCTACCGAAACATTGCCATGCAAAGCCAATACAGATCCACAGAGTGATTAAATTCCAGTGCATTTTAACTATAAACTTGTTCAGGCTAAATTTTATTTCTCAAAAACAGAGAAAAATGATTGCAGTTCTGGTTTGGTGATGTTCCCTGTGGAAAATCTCAGCCCTTATTATATCTTGGAAGGGTCAAACAATGATAGGAAAATATTGAAAGAGCAGTTGTTGAGATGGCTCAGAAGGGTTTTCTGCAGAAGCAGAAAGTGGTAGGGAAATAAGAGTTTAAAAAATCTGAATGTGCCCTTAAATGTGAACATTAATATCCCAGTATAGTCTCTGCTTATGATCATGTCTGTGTGATTTTAAAGTTGTCAGTGCAAAGCAGCACTGTGAAGAAGCTCATGTGATGTCATGGTGCAGATGAACAGCAAGCCTAAGAAAAGTGCTTTGCTGACTTTTCTTTTAGTATGTGATGAAACTGAGTATTCCTGTGTAGAACCTTTCTGTGTAGCATTTTCTATAGGAATAGAATTTCATGTATAATCGATGTAGCTCAAGAGTCACCTCAAGCATTTTCTCCCTAGGTCTGAGGAAATTTAAAGAATCTTTCAGTCACTGGCTACTATATAACACACCTTTGATCCCCTCATGATAGTTTCATAACACAAAATTCACTGTACTTATTACTTCACTAATCAAGGTCTTTTAAAGTGAGTCATAAAATAAAAGAAACAAGTTGTTTATCACAGATGGGTCTTTATTTAAAAAATGTACAGAAAGCAGTATTTGGGACCTAAGAACTACCTCAGGGTGACTTACTAATTAGAAACCCTTTTTCTCCAGAGTCTTATTTGTGTTTCTTGTTTCTAATAACAGATTTTGATAAACCTGACTTCAAGAGAAGCATAGTCTGCTTTGAAGACTTAAGTGTCGGTGCTGTTTTGACTGGAAAAGTTGAAAATGCAACGCCTTTTGGAGTTTTTGTTGATATTGGTGTGGGAAAAGCAGGTTTGATTCCAGTACGAAACATAACAGAAGCAAAACTCTCTAAAGTGAAGAAGAGAAGAAGCCTGGGCCTAGGTCCTGGAGAAAGAGTGGAAGTTAAAGTGCTTAATGTTGATATTCCTCGATTGAGGATAACATTGGATCTTATTCGTGTTTTATGAGAGGGGCTTCAGTAAATTAGCCTTGACTTTAAAGGTTAAGTAATGTCAGCAGGGTTATGGAGATTCAGGCATTTAATGAGTGTTGAAAATGAACACATTTTGAAACCTTCATCTTTTTTTTTTTATTGTAGTTTAACAATTTTACCACATTTCTTGAATCCTTTCTGTTATTAATTGTTGGAATATTTTTTTGGATTACCTCCAAGCAACCTTGTTATTTTGTCTGCAGAGCAATTGAAATTCCATTGGACTGTCAGACCAATGTCTTATCTGTGGTTTGTGCAAGATTTGCTGTCTTAATCTTCAGTTAGTACTGCATGAGCAGACACATCTATAGCTCCCCTTCCAAAAAGCAGCCGTTCAGTTTGTCTGTTTTCTGGTGGACAGTCGAAATGAGGGTTCCTAGTTGTAGGAAAAAAGTGATCTTTTTAAGTTAAGTGGTAACAACGTTGCTTCAAAAGTAGACTGAGTAAAAAGCATCTGATAAAACTATTGATGGTTCAGAAATAGTTATCTTTAATTTATTTGACCAACATTGTTAGGAGGTCTGTTTACCTGTATTATTTTTGCTTGTTCAGTTATCATGGATTAACACAGTTGGATATACCTTGCAGTTTAAGGAACTTTGCTCAAAGGTGTCAAAAGACATTTATATTATTGTATATTTCTGCAAAATAAAAACATTTCTGTCCATCTTTTCTCAGTGTACTGGTTCTACAAGTGATTTAACAGTCCTAGTTGTCTTTCTTTCCAACACATGCTTAATCAGTAACACTTCAGCTTAAAGACTTCTGTTTTAATAAGAATGCTCACTGTTTCCTGCTAGGAGTGCCTAGCACAAGAGATTTGTTTCCTCTAACTAGAGACTTCTGGGTTTTGTGGTATTTTGGTGCTGTTTCAAAGGATTTACCACTTGAGCCAAGTTTGCAAAGGGCAGGTACNCTACCCTATTGGATGTTGTACTCTCCCCCTGGCGGCTTGTGTGGGTATTTATGTAACTGTAACACGCTGTGCCAGTGCTTTCCTGGCACAACCCCTGTGCCAAGTAAACCATCTGGGAAAGCCCCTCCGCTTGTCTCTCCTTCTTCGGCGCACCTGGAACATCGGTGGGTTGGCTGAGACCTTGCTGGAGCTTCACCAGCCCTCCGGTGCCTTTGGAGCGGCCCAGCAGCCCCTGGAACTGCGAGCAGATGCCCAGTGCCCCCACCAGAGCATTGTGGCAAGGTATACTGGAAGATTAGTTCTCAGCAGCAGCAGATACATATATATGTAGAATTTCCAGGGAGTTTTTTGTGTGTTGGACATTTATTCCTTTGCAGTCATCAAACTTGCCTATAAGTTGGCAGAAACTCTGGTCTTCAACAGAAGAGCCCAAATATACTCTAGCAAGTGTCAAACATCTTTGATGACAAGGTTTCTAACTACAAATGTCCAAGTAGCTGCTGGCACAGGGTCTATGCATGAGTTAGGAAAAGGTTGGCTTGGTTTCATCTCCCAGCACTGTGCTTTAGTTTTCAAAATTATGAGCCAGCTGTAGACAGTGTATTTCGGAGATTAAGGAATCATTTAGCAGATGGGAAAAAGTAGACAGATCTTTCTAGGTTCACTGCATTTGTCCGCTGGAGAAAAGACAACCATTTTCTATTATGTTAAAGTCAGCACAGCTTGGAATCATGTTTTGCAGGCCTGTTGAAATTTTCCTGTAATATTTCTGCAAGGTAGATTTTGTTGTTATGAGAGTAGAAACTGTAATACCATGTTACTGTCTTGGAAAACACAGATGCAAAGCAAAGAAGTTGAATTTTTTTTTCTACAGGTGATACATTTGCTTACAGCAGTAAGTCCATCCGTAGAATTATTTAAGTTCTGCTAAGCTTTATATATGATCTCTGCAGTATCTAAGCACTTAGCAAATAACTGGATTTGTTTTGCTTTCTCTAAGGAGGAGGTAAACTTGATTTCCTGAAGCTCAATTCAGTGGATAATATAAAGAGTATTTTCTCTTTTTGTGCTATTTTGTTTATTACTGAAATTTGTTTTTTTAATCCTTAATATTGTGAGGACTGTAGCATCTTTTGCTTTTCTGTGTGTGCCTCTTGGATTATCATAAAATTCTCTAAATGCAAGACACCTTGAGACTATTCTCTCACTATTAACTCAAAGGAGGCTTTTTTCTTACTCAGAGGACTGACCCACAATTCAGTGTACATGCTCCTAAGTAGTTTGCTTTCTCCTTAGTAGAACCCAGCAGCTTATTCTGTGTCATCACAGGGACTGTAGGAAAATATCACATTTATCTCTTTGAATTTTTTTAACCACACCAAAATGGGAAGTATATGACTTCATGTCACATGTCTTAAATGTCTGCAGCTCTGCAGATGTAATCCCATTATTTGTCAGCTAGTGCAGTGCCTTAAGTACTTCCCACAAAAATATTTTTCCATTGCAATTTCTTTTTTTGTTCGCCAGAACACAGCAGTTAAAACAGCTTAGTGAGAGGCTTAACAAGGATGAATATGTGTACATATGAATTTGTCAGGTTTTGTCAGATCTTTGGAGATTTAAAAATTATTTCTTCTTAATCTAATTCTCAGGTTTCATCTTGAATTCTTGTGGTGTTCAGATTTCTGACATCAAAGCACCAAAACTGTTTTTTCTAATTCATCTCCCCCTTTAGTTTTGGAATTAAGATTTTTTTTTTTTTTCTGAATAGATGCTTTTTCCTATTTGAAATGCAGTTCAGTCTTTGGTACAACTTCAGTACTGCTTAATGGTGATGCCTTCAAAATTTAAAACAGACAAACAAACCCCTGCTTTCTCCTGATCTTAGTTAATTGCTTCAAAGTACAGTTTCTCAGAATTAAATACAAGTCTGTAAGTCTCACTAAAAATTCTACTTTTGCCTTAAGCTGTAGATTCCAAGGCATCTATACACAGTTCCACTTCTCCCCAGAGAGAAAATCCGGCCCATTGATCTTGGATGACAATCTGCCTTTTTAGTCCCACCCTCACTCAAATAGTCTGGTATTTTGCAATCACCCTCCCCTGATATGCAGACCCATAAGAAGAGCTTCTAAAGATTTCCTGTGCTTCAGATATTACATAAAGGAGAATTCTTCTACTAAGCAAGATGGCACTTGTATGCCTGGCTGTAATAACGCAAAACAAGAGTTTAAAAGAAGCCATTTGTTTTGGTTTTATTCCTGCCTCAGGCAGTTTTAGACAGCATATATCAATTTTCCAGAAACTTGTCAACCTCAGGAATGATTTAGTATGCTGTTAAACATAATAAAATCAATAGGAAAACAAATAGAATTTCCACAAGGAGCAGACGTTTGGGGAAGCTGGTCCATATGGCATATAGACATGCTGGAATTTGGGCTTTGTGGGGTACTTGTGTTAGAAAAACTGCACATCATGGGAAAGTAATGCATAATTCAGGAGAACAAATAATCTAACAGCTTTGTGGTGGTACATCTTGAACTTGGTGTCTGTATTTATTTAACAACAAATACACTTAGGAACTCTATGCCTGGAAGCTAGAAACCAAACATGAATCATATTTGCCTAATTTCAGAGCTTTCAATAAGGAGCCTTACCCACAGTGAAGTGAGTGCTGAGTGAGTTCTCGGTTCAGCCTGAATAGCACCTTGCTTTTCTAGACTTCCTGAGGGTAATTCATGTACCTACTTAGCTCTGCTTAAGGACATCCAATTCAGGACTATCAATCCTGTAAGACAGTGGAAGGAACAAGTAGATAATGCCAGTCCATGTTACTCTGTGTCACTCCTTTTGTTCAAGATTTTGTAAAGAGCTGTGAGGGAGTTCGTGTGTCCCCAGGGCTATGTAAAGGTTGGCCAAGTCAGTAATTCCACTCGTTCCCATTAGAGACCACCTAAAGGTTTGAGAGCACTTCTGTTTACAGGTCCCAGCATTTCCTCACCCTCCTCATGGGCATGTAGAAGCTGTAACTGTTTAGAAGTGTTTCATTTTGGGAAATCCTTGTGAATCCATACTCTATAAAGCTTCACAAGTAAATGATGTGTCTGTGTTTCTCACAGCAAGCCTCAGTGACTAGTTTATGGACAACTTCAATTGCCTGTTTCCACTTGAGCCTCTGAATGGTCCCTGTGGTGGATGTTGTAACTCTGTGCTGGCTACAGGTGCCTCCTGCCAGGAGACTGTTGGAGAGCACTGCGTATTGACAGGTATTTCTAGGAGCTGACCATCTAATCCACATTAGAATTGTGGTTGGGTATTTTTTCAGATGGATATAAGTCACTCATAACAGCAACTGATGACAATTTGTAGAGACCTAGAGTTGAGCAGTAAATCACAAGAAGTGTATGTATTGCACCACAGACTTTGCTACAGCTTCTAAAAGTTGGAAATAGCAGAATTCTGCAACTTGGAAATAACAAAATTCTTCAATTTGAGGGACCAGTGTTGGAGTATTATTTCTGTGTGAGCTTCCACAATGGGAATTGCTGTTTTTAATCAAGTCTGTTGGGTTTCATGCTGTTTCTGTAGCTGTTAGGTCTCCTGTATGCATGTTCTAGCTGCATCAGGAATCTTAAAAGATTCTCCATGCTTTGAAAGTGCGAGAGGACTGGTGGCCATGTCCAGAGCGGGATCAGTCATCCCACTGAGAATTTGAAATCTAACCAAAAGTTCAGGGCAAAGCACTCAAATCTCATCTCCCCTGCTCTCTGTCCCTGACTAGGAACTAACACACTTTTGAAACTGATCACCTTTGTGATCAAACTTTGTTTCACTAGTTAGAGCTTTTACCTTATTTGACTTCTAGAATTGAAGAACATTGATGTTGGGGTGGTACGTATCAATAATAAAGGCTTGAGAGCCCCAGAAGGTGCCACCGAAGAAAAGGAGTTCTGGTGGAGGGCTCCCAAAACTAAAGAGCTCCCCCCAGAAACAGATGTCACAGTAGTTTAACCCAAGTTATGACAAGCCTACCCCCAAGTCCGCTCATTGGATACCCAGTTGTCAGTTAATTTCTATATACTCCCCAAGTTCTAGTAAGTTCTCTGTTACTCGGTTGGTGATTTGTTCTCCCCTCTTGATTCTTCAGTCTCTCCTCCTTATTCCCCAAGTTATTGGCTCTGTAACCCTGGACTCTCCTTAACTCCTCCCCTGTACCCTCACCTGATTGGCTGTTTATTCCCCTTAAAGCCCTGTGTCACAAGCAGCTCGGGGCTCCGGTCCCTTAGTTCCCACTGTGGTAATAAACTGCAGTACGCTTACACCTGGAGTCCCTCCTTTTGTCTTCGGGTCTCCTACGTCTTTCACCATCCCCTATTCCACGCCAAACCCAGCTTCCCACTGGTGGGGCCATACTTGAGCCCTCCTGGTGCTACCACTCCCCCCCCCCAGCATGGACGGTCGGGGCACTAGGGTCGCACCGGCTTTTGGGCAGCCCTGCTATCTGGGAAGGCGCTCTAAGAAAGCTGAGGAGCAACACATTGAGGCATGTTCAACACAGCAGTCCAATTGATATTAGAAATTTTTGTTTTGTCTCCCTCTCTTGTTCTTCTCAGAAGAAACAACAAAGAAAAGCACATTTAATAAACTGAGGATCCCCATGGCTTCTTTAGCTTTATTAAATCTGGTTACGTTTAGGCTTTTAAGTGTTGAGACCTCTTTAAGAAGTAATCAGGAGACCATCACCTCGGAAAAGTTAATCAGAGTGTTATTTTCTCCTTTTCCTACAGATCCATTTATCCTATTACACATGTATGTTGCTAAATGAAAAGTGTTTTCTGTATGCAATCAGCTAAGCTGGAGTTTTGCATTCTCATATCTCAACAATAGTCATATTGTTAGGAAAGACTGCCTTGATTTGTGGTCAAACAGAGAATTTTTTTGCATGTGACTCACAATGAGGTATGTGGAAATAATGTCATGAAGGGCACTGTTATGCTTGGGGGTCATTTACAAAGACTGAATAGAAGTGAAATCTTAGGATAGTACTTTCACCTCAGAATTAAATATGTGGCATAACTTGGCAGAGAGCAGAAACTGCCACATACCAGAGGCTGTGTATTGGCACCGTGACTGCTTTTTTGTGTGATGAGGAGAGGGAGGGGCAGGAAATGGAAGGAAATGGAGGGATTTGGGGAAGAACACCCTGCAAGATGTAAATGGTCTTATGGGAATGAAGTTAAGATGATGAAATGCAAATGGTCGTAATGTCATGGTAATGTAGTAGTAATGGAATCCGAGCCTGGTTGTCTCTTGCTTCCTGTACCTCCCATGAAGATAAAAAATAAGTGTAAGTATTTGTTATAGCTAATGGAAATTGCATATCTCATATCAGTGCATATTGTAACTGAAGAGTAGTATGGAACTAAATGGCTTCAAGAGGGAGAAACACAAAGTATGTGCTCTTAATTGATTTGCTTCTCATTTGCCTGTGTTGCTGTTTCTAGCTAGTTTATTAGGAGTAGATCAGTCCTTGCTCATCAGCACTTCTGGCTGAGAGAGTGCAGCTGTCGTGTAACATACGTGTTGTCCATTGACATGTGGCGGGGGAACCAAGAGAATTTTTATTCCTTTATACCCAGCAGGAAGAGTCCTTGAAAGACTACATCATCATAGCTTTCTTCAATCCTTGAAATTACTGCATGGCTATATTTAGTGCAGGGAGGTAGATGCAGAGCCAATCAAAAGCTGAAAATAGCAGAAAATCCAGCTATTTATATACTAGGTAGAATTATTTTTTTTCAGGAGCACACAGCCTCAGTGATTTAAGATCTGCACTGATGATTAACTTTTTATATAAGCACATGCTTGTTAGCCTCTTTGCTTACCTGAAATACAATCTTTCCTGGTGTGCTCCATGTCTGAGATAGTTATTCAGTTTTAAATTTGAAGCTGTTCTCAAGATGTTGTCTCTTATGGACTGTCTAGTTTAGAATTGGTCCAAAGTAGCTGTCTTGGTTTCCAAGACAGATATTTGCTAAAGAGGGCAGAAGCCTCCTTTAGAATAGGAAAATGTAACCCCCTTCCCTCCAAATTGGTAAAATTTTGAAATCAAGGGGCTTTCAGGCAATGATATGAGAAAAAAAGAGGAATAACAGTCCTTTACTAATATTTATAGATATATATAGATATATATATATATGATGGGACAGAAAAAACAACAACAATGGTAACCGCAACAAATAAGAACAGACAAACCCACGGACAGGCTCTTCCTGCTCTGTTGGCAATTCCCTTTTGGTGCAGTCACAGTCACAGCTGGCAGGGGCACTGGTGCTCCCGGTGCGCAGGGAGGGTGTGATGACTCCCCTGAGAGGGGAAAGAGGGGCTCGGGGAGCCCGAGCTTCCTTCCCTCGAGACACTGGAGCGGATGGTGGAGAGTTGGTAGAAACACGCAGCTGAAGACTGAAGCCCACAGTGGAGGAAGATTCTTCCTGGAGCTCCAAGCAGTCTCTCTCCCTCTCCTCTCGGTGTCCAGGAGCGAAGAAGGTGTTTTCCAGCTGTGCTTAGCCCCTTTTAACTAGTCCCATTCCCCCAGTATCTCTTCCCCCCTCTGAGGGGAAAATCTCAGATACCAGGGAATCTTAGATAACGGCTAGCTAGCTGCATCCATCTCAGAGCCAACTCTTTGTCTTTCTTAATCACCCACCCATTATCACTTCCCATCAACTAATCACCCACCCATTATCATTTCCCAGCAACAAGAATGGGGAAAAATTCCTAAGACAGGGAGGCAAACAAAAAAAAAAAGGAAAAGGATCCCAAACCCTGACAGTAGCCCAAACATGTTAATCTTCAGTATGTTTTATGATGCCTTGTGTTTTCTGGGACACAAAATGAGTGATAAAATAAGAGCTGAAGAAACATTGTCCGATGTTTGTTGTTGATGGAGTCTTAGTTTTTTGTGTCTGATGATATGTGGTCACTCTTCATGGAAAGGAAGGAGGGTTGGCAAAGCTTATAAATAAATTTCAAATTTTATATCATCATTGAACTTATAAAATCATTCTTGTGTCATTCAAAATGACAGGAAAGGAAAATGTCTCCTTGGCAGTAGGAAGTCCTTGACAGTCTTTGGCACAGTTGTTTCCCATATTTCGGAGTATTAAGCTTCTCACTTGGATCAAGTTGCAGAGGTGTGTTTTTTGGGAACCAGTGTCACTTGTGTGACAATCTGGCCGTTTTTAGAGACTAGTAAAATGACAATAAAAAAGTTCCCACCTATGGGAGTGGAGCTTCAGCTTATTTCCAAAACCAAGGTTGCCCACAGTTAAAAGCCTCTGAAACAGTTTTCCAGTTGAGAGAGGAGAGGCTTCCTGAAGTCTTCCCTCTTGTCTTTGTTGAAGAGAATATCACTGGTTTACCAAAATTTCTCTGTGCCGGTCCTTTTTTTACTTGCCTTTTTTTTTTTTTTTTCTAATGATGATTTGCAGTGAGTTTTTCACATCTAGGGAAATCAGAGTGCTGCAGAGCTTTGTTTTCAAATGTAAGTACAATTTCATTATTTCAGTATGTTTGATATCCTTTAACTGTAATTTGTATCTGGGTTTCTTGTGAGAAATACTAGAACACTTCCCTTATAATCAGGGTGACAGTTACAGTATTAATTGATTTAGTGGCTATTGTACCACAACCATGTGAGAAGGCGTAGTGCTCCACAAGCTGACTGTCTGTCTGTTCAAGGAGAACTTCTTGATATTGTATTATTTTCAAATGTGGAAAAAGTTAATAAAGGGTCAGGGCTTAAATTGACAAATCAGGCACCTGAAAGTTGGGAAGAGTTTATGCATGTTCTTCGGAATGCCCATCCTCTGCGTGAAACAATGCGTGGGTTCCATTGGAGAAGTGTTTTGTAACAACCTCATCTGAGGCAAGGCACTGGCTTAGTGCCTATACACAGCATAACTAGAAGAAGTCAAGAATAAGGATAAATTATATTTTCTCTAGCCCCCTTGCAGCCTGAAAGAAGGTCTTTTTCCAGAGATTTCTGATGTCTGTCCCTTCCAGGACTGTTCTTTGAACAAGAGACTAAAAACTGTGTAAGAGCAGAAGGCAGGACAGCAGTCCTGAGTCCAGTTCCAGTGGGCTCAATCTGATTCCATCACAGGTATCTCAGTACAGGATCCCTTTGTAAGCTTATTGAGTCCCTTTTTAAAACCCATTTGGCAGTGTTACCCAGCAGAAGCTAATGATTGTATCCTGTGTATAAAAAAGGAAATGGGGGAAACCCTCAACCAAACATGAGTCCATTGTTGATGAACTGGGATTCCAGTAGGACCCAAACAGGAGTGTGACTGTTCAAATGGAATTTACACAAAGGTGATGAGTCTCAGTGCAGGTGATGCTGTATTTTGGTAGTATCAACTCCCCTGTCAAATCCACGGAAGCTAATGATGTGAGCTGTAAAATTAGCGTTGATTACAACATTAGTGCTGTTGGTCTGCATTTCAAACTGAAGCTTTGCTGGTCACAATAAAATGGACCCAGACTTTGTTAACATTGTATTACATGTAAGCAATTACAGCAAATACAGGAGCTCCTTTGTATTTTGATGACTACATGAAACATACAATTGTAGCAGAAAATGAATGTCTAATATATTCATTGCAGACCAAAAATATAAGTATGTGTGACATCTGTGTTCCATTATTTTATTTCTGTTTGTAAACTATGCCCATCAATTAATCTATTTTGTATATTTCTGGCTAAATGCTGGCAAGACAGACATAGATATGTCTAGGAATGGTCATGCAATAAAACAAGCTATACAGAGTTTTAAAAATATATATTTTTGTGATCTTAGAAATAGCATGGTTTTGGTCAGAAGAACTTTACTCTGCAGACCAATATGCCAAATAATACTTTTTCATGTTTCATTTGGTTGAGGGTAGCAGGTTCATCGTTTTCTACTGGTGCAGAAAACAGAGACAAAATTTTAGATTTTGTTTCACTCAGAAATATTTATGGAAATGAGTAATTTAAAGAATTATTTAAATGAAGGTGCACCTTAGCAACATCTACTATAGACTCTCTGGATGATTTTCTAAGTTATTCTTTTATCCACCCAGTGGCTTTAGCACTTGCAAAGTGCCAGTGCTGCATACTTCCATACTTCTCTTAATAGCATCCTAAGGGAGCAAAGATCATCTCAACAGAAGAATGCTGAAAAAGGAGAGGGGGGTGGCAAGAAGCACAAGTTTACTGTGTAATTTAGGTGTGTGCAATGTTCTTGCTGTATCCTGCAGAAACACCTTTATTATTTTTTCATTCAAACTAATTCAAACAGTACTTCATGAAAATAATTCTTGAAGGAGCTTATACCAATGAAATAGGAAAATTTTGGTAAATAAAATGTTATCAATGGAACAGAGATTGACTGTTCATCATGCCTGGTATATATTGCTTTGTCTAACAACTCGCCCCAGCAGACTTACAATTGTGTTCTCTCTGAAGACCCTCCCAGCTGCAAGGCCTGATTGATGGAATCTGTGGGCAGATGCACTTGCCAGACTCCAATAAAGATGGGGCCTTGGGAAAATCTAAGGCAATTATTGACGGGCAGCAATCCACTAATCAGACAATTTCAAAATTAATCCCACAGTCCCTTACTGTATTAGCTTTCCTCCTTGTTTGTATTTATACAGCAAATTCATGACTTCAGTGGATACTCTCCCTTCCAGCCCAATTATGTATCTCTGAGGGTATTAAATTAAAAACAGAAGAAATATTGAAAGTGGCTTGCAATTAGTTTCTTTAAAAAGTGGTGTGGCACTTACAGGCTGGGGTTCTTAATATGATGTTTGATAATAAAAGTAAACAGGATTTTTTTTTTCTCATACAAGTAACGCAAGTATTCCTAATACACCTTGTTATAAAGCAGCCTATATATGATGAGAAGGGGAAAAAAAGTGATTTGATTTTGGACTTTAATTATATCTTCATAAAATTCTTCTAGAGTAAGTGACAAATCCACAGTGTCTCCAAATAACATAAACAGATTTTGGGTTGTGCATTTTGGTTTATCTTTCCCTTGTTTTATTTTGATCACTTTATAATACAAAATTGCATTGCATTTGATTGTCACCTGTCTTTTAAATGAAGACTGATCCAAACAGAACATGTCTTTCTCATGGAAATTAAATATAGAACCATCTTCATTGTGTAACTGTTTAAATGTGAGTCACTACTTAGAGTCCTTAGTTGTGTACTGTGTATCTCATTCTTCTAAAATTTGGAAATCTGATTCCTGCAACAACTGAAGGATTGTTTCTGCAGATCTGAACCTGAATGTAGAATTTCCTATTTTTGTTATCAAAAATGGGCAACCAAAGAGAGACATTACTTTAAAGGCGTTACTTTGCGTCTTTGCATTGCTGATTACTATTGAATTAAACAGTAAAAGTGCTGTGCACTTCTGCTGTTTCTCACGTACAGCAGAAATTGTACAGTATTATTTTGTTTATTCATGATCAGTTTGCTTTCACGTACAGAGGAATGAAAAAGAAACTGAAGTAATCCACTTGGAAGTCAAGGGGTAAACTCAGTGAACACATGGGTTGGAAAGTAGATGGTGCAGTGCTAACTGTAAAGAGAGTAGCAATTATTTCCAAGTTGAGAAAGTGGTGAGGCAGAGATCCTGCTGAAGAGGCTTAGGCTCAAACCCCTTCCTGGGTAACTTTGGTGGGTTCAGCCACGTGCTCTGTATCAAAACCATGACACTCAGATTTCCATCTGTATGGCTTCAAGATTTCCATCCTTAAATGAGTACTAGGGGGAAAAAAGTGATGTGCAAGTTCTATTAAAATTCTAGAACTGGTATCATTTTCAAGTAAAAATGATAAACCTGTAAGGGACAGCAATGCTGGTTAACTTTGATCTTTTCAGTAATTGTATGCAGAGCTGATGCACATAAAGTTACAAAGATATAAGTTCATCATCTACTTTGAACAAAAAGTTGAATGAATGTCCTGGGGTGATTTTTATGCTCTGGTTTTTGGTTTTTTCTATCGTCTGCTTAAGCCCAGGAATGGTTTCTGTGACCTTGGACTCACGGAGAGAGGACCTGGCGTGCTTTGCTTCTATCTCTTTGAGATAAAAGNTTTTTTTTTTCATCTGAACAACCAGACGATCGCCGGGGAGACAGTCGGTGGGACCCTCGCCAGGAGCTGCCGGACCCCCCGGCCCAGCTGGGCCGAACCTTCAGGAGGAGTTGAACTAAAGAGAAGCTCTGAAAATTCCACCATCTTTCCTCCACGGTAGAATATTATTCAAGTTCGGGGTTTTTGTTCTTTTTTGTTTGTTTCGTGTTCTTTGTGCCTGCGTGCACATCACTTGTTAATAAACAGTTTCTTTTTCACGTCTCTCCAAGAAGATTTTTAATTCCGAGCCTTGGCTGGGGGGAGGGGCTGTGAGTCTGCCTTTTAGAGGAGATACCTTTTCAGAGTCTCCTCCCAAAATTTGTCTAAAACCAGGACAATGAACAGTATCCATTTTGACCTGTTGTAATGAGTCACAAGTTTGAATTGATTCACAGACATTGAAGACATATGAGGCAAGAGACATACCCCAGGTAAACTATTTTTGGATTATCTGAGTGATTTCTTGAACTCTGTTTCCAGAACTATGCAGCTTTTTGTCATGGAAGGTGGCTAAATTGACACACTTGTGTGATTGGATGTATTTAGATGAGAAGTCAAGGCTCAGGAAGCACAAGGGTAAAAGTTCCTGCACTTCTTTTATACTTCAGTGCTTAGCAATGTGCCTGTGATGATGCCAGGCTGCCTTTCCTCGTGCAAGCAAAACTCAGGATGGAGCTACTGGTAGGCCTTGTTTTATATTACTTTTATTTGATTTATTGCCAAAGTTGTTAACACCCCATTATTCTTTGAATAAAATAAAAAAAGAAAACCTATAAGACTAAGCAACAACATAAGCCAGAGAGCCTTTCACCTTCATTATGAACTAATTCAGCTTTTGATTACCTGGGGATTAACACCTCCATATGTAACAAAAGATGCATTCCATAAGCAAGAAGCTCCATAAGGTAACAGCTCACACAATTTGGCATATTTTGATCTAGCTCAAGAGGACAGAATGAAAAGTGGGAGGCTAGCAAACAGAAAAGATTATCTAGCTTTCCACCCATTCTTCTGAAGACATCTCATAAAACCTATCAAATCCTCAAGTAGATTTCACATGAAATGCTTAAAAGGTGCTTTAAAATTCACAGATCTTCTTAAGTAGTACTTGATGAATTAAGGTCACCACTCACTGATATTAGTGGAGCTTTGCCTTTTAGTAAGGGGCTGAATTTGAATGTTTCTGAAATCCTTTTCCCAACTAAATAATATTTTAGTCAATTAATCAATAATATTTGAGTCAATGAACTCTTCAGTCCACATCTGCCTAGAAGGATCCTCCTTAGACACGGGTGCAGTTCAATTTCCCTGCTTACATTCCAGTTCAGCCAACTGCTCCTCTTTGTGGGCATTCCTTTGTCTCCATTTTATCTGTGCAGGTGGATTCAGACCACGGGCTTTACATACACCACCAGCTGGTGACAGCTTTTGGCTATGGTTGACCTAGGTTAAGTTAGAACTGATGACCAAAAAGTGAAACTTGACGTTACCAAAGCCTGAGGTTATTTGTTGCCCTTTAGGGATTGCTGGTTCTAAAGCAACAGCAATTAGGTTTGTGTGGCACAATAAACAAAAAGAGAAAGTGCATTCATATGGATAATGTAAAGATTAAAGCCCTTGCACTCTCAGCTGCATGCTGAATAGCTTGGGTTTTTATAAGCTTTTAAATGGGAGAGCTGCGTAACATGACTCCCCAGTTGAAAGGATGCAGAATCGCTATACTCCCATCTGGATTATTACATTCAATTTAGGCCACATGAACTCCTGTGCTGAAGGTGTACATCTAAGAATATGGTTGTGAATTAAGCGTGACTTGCATAAAAGAGCAAGTTGCACCTATTCGTTCTTGAAAACCATCTGCTTTTAGTTAAAATCACAGTTGGCTTGCCAGCCAGCCATGGGGGCCCCATCTTCTTTTCTGTATCACCCCACATTCACATGCTTAATATACTAGTAATTTTATTATGGAGCTGTGGTCAAGACTCTGTGGCTAAGGTTGCAACCAGGTTCTTTTATAAGCTCTGTTTTTTGTCTGCCCCACTAGAGCTTTCACTAGGAAAATTGACTTGAAAATTGGCAACATTCACTCTGCACTTCATATCTATATGTTTACATTCTCAGGCATGTTTAATTGTCATTAAACTCCCTGCTTTACTACTCTTTTAACTTCAACGTTAAGTATTAGACTCCACTTAAAATTAAGCCTTTCTTGGTGCCTTTTAATTACAATCAAGCCTTAGGCAGTCAGATTACTATGACCACTGTGTATTACACCATTCTTGGTTGTGGCCCTCAGTTGCCTTGTTATGGCTTATTTGTAGACTGGAAACTCTTTGACATTTTGTTGAATTCGTTTGAGTATGTTGAGGGTCCCGTTCTACAACTCAAGCCTTTTCCTACTACTGCTATTAAAATAAGTGGTAATAAACATCCAAACAATTTATAGATGCAACCTGGCTCCAGCTGAAGCTGATGGCAGAATTTCCACCAATATCAATAGGAATGGTGCAGCTGTGACTCTCCTTTTGTAAATGATCATGGGTGCTAACTCACCCTATCATCTAAGCTAAACTAGTGAAGTTTTCCAAACATTGTTTCCTTATAATTTTAAAAATTGAAGTCACCATTTTTGGCAAGATACTGAAAGTCTGCACGCTTGAGTGTAGGGAGTACATAGTGTATCAGTGTTAATCACTTATAATTGACAAAGTTTGTTTTGGAAATGATACTGAATTTGAAGAGGTGTAATTCGAGTAGTTCCTTGTTTTCTGTTTTCATGTATGTTTCTCATCACTTTTAATACGAAAATCCAGCCTTGCTCACAAAAGCTAGGTAGCGTTAGAGGATTTGCGAGCAGGTAGTTGACTTTGGAACCTTAGTGTGTGTTCCAAAGTGGATACAGGTTAAAGCAGGGTGATCAAGTCTCAATTTAAAATGCAATACCTCTTGTTCCAGAGAAGGAGGGCATTTTTCCTATTCAGTCTGGTCCTGTTTCATGCAATTTCTGAATAATTATTCCTGACTACATACAGAAAAACTGTTGAAAATCCTGTATCCAAAAGTGACTTAACAGCTTCCAGAACTCTAAATAACTGACATGTTCACACTCAGCATCCTCAGTGTATAATGAATTATTTGAATTGAACCAGGATCTTCTAAGTCATCTACCTTTTCTTTTTGTTTTCAGTTTTACCTAGATTCCGTAAGTACTTAGACTCTTAGTCAGAGAGGTTTAAAACCAATGGAAGAATGGAAATTATCTGCAAGAAACAAGTCCTTTCATATTTTCAAAAGAGATTTGATGAAGGTCAAACATTGAAAACCAAAGAAAAAAAAGAAAGTCTGCTGCTAGGAGAGAGACCCTATTAAAAATAGGACTAAGAGGGTGATGGTCATGATGGTAAGGTGATATATGTCTAAAAGAAAACATGGAGTGTGGAATTAGATATGTTTTCAGGCAGAGGCAGAATGGATAACATGAATACTCCTGTGAATGTTAGTTGGTCTGTAATCCTTATTTTGAAAAAAGCAATCTATTTTAAAAGCATGTCAATTTTTTGCCCGTTTCACTGACGTATTTGTTATCCCTTTTGTGCAAATTTCTCAGACTTGCAATGCATTAATTATTCTTAATATAAAGAGCAGTATTCCTTGCCTCTAAAGTATAAATTCACATCCCTTTGGGGAGAACATTGTCCCTTCTTCTAACAGAAAGGATACCGTTCTACCACATGATAAAGAAGTTGTGTCTGAGAAGTCTTTGTAAAGTCAATCATCTGAAAAGCAGAGCACTTAATCTGCCAGTAGGACCTGTCCAAAGTAGGATCTGTCTTATAGACTTTTATTTTCAGAGGAACCTATTGCAGGCCTGAGACCACAGTAACTGTAGCTTTTAGGTTTAAACAGGTCATGGTATTTTTAGTGATGCAGCGACCGATGGCACTTAACACAGAAATTTCGAGAGTGCTTGGGCTGCAGTTGTAGCTGGATGATTCCAGAAATCTCTCTTGACCAAGAAGTTGGAGAAGTGCATAGAAATTGTCTCTTCCTACTTAAATCAGTACAGCTAAATAGCAAAACTCTGTGAAAATGCCCTTTTCAGATACGGTGTAGTTCACTCTTCTGATTTGAGAGGGAATATGAAGTAACACTGTATTATTACCAGCCTAGTGATTGAGCTGGTACATTTCGTGTCAAATTGTGCTTTGTTTTATTGAATATGGGAAGTCTTAACATGTTCTTTGACAGCAAAACTCTTTGCAAACCAAGAATGTGAGATATCTTTGAGTACCTATCACAGAGAGTTGTCACTAGTCTATACACTGCAGAGAAGATTTAAGATAGACAAACCTCTCTAAAGATCAGGATTTTTAGGAGGCTGCACAGTGAAATCTGCCTTGCTGGTTTGTTTGTGTGTATTGCAGTTGTAAACTTAGTTGTACATATATTAAAATTCATGTAACTTAGTATGGTGTTGTTTACTAACTTCATGCAATATATATCGGTTTAAAAAATCACTCATATTATGTTTAAATGCTAATAAAATGAAATCCCTTAGCAGTCAAAGGAATTAGCCCATATATGAGTGAAATACCAAGGCAGGTCTTGTTATTTTTATGAAACTCTGAATAATATAAGTATCCAATTGATAAAATTTTATTAAAGCTGACAGCCCTTAAGTGATCTAAGTGGTAAATATTGAAATGAAGTTTCAACAACACTGCAGTACCAAGGGAGGCCTAAGGCAGTAATAAGGATTAAACAATGATTTAATGTTGTTCCTTGGGGGTAGGGATTGTTGTTTTAATGGAGAGCAAAAGCTCACTTCCTTCTAAATAATTAAACTGTGATTTGAGAAATTGATCTAAGGTAGTTGTAGTGGTTTGTTAAGTCCGAAAGAGATAAAGGAAGGCAAAGTGTCCTGGGGCAAGGGGAAGTCAGGGGAGAGTAGTGAAGAGATAGTTTTGCAGGATAGATTCATGACAAGTGTCCCTTGGGAAGGGGGAAGCTGGCAATGAGCATATTTTATCTTTTATTTGTAATGTAAACAGACTTGTGCTGCCTGAGGGTGGGTAATAGCTAATGAGCAGGGGGTTTCCATGGGGTGCAGATTTTATTAGCACAGCTTATAAAAAATGGAGCTAAATTAAAAATGCAATGTCTTCTAGATAATCCGATAATCAGCGATGCTACAGGGAGCACCTCCACCTAAGCAGAGCAAGTGTATTAGCATATGCATGTAAAATTTCCAAACAATTTGTTCAGCAGTTTCTGTGAGCTGAACGGCTTTTTCATCTTCACAGCAGAAAGCAGATTTCACATAATAGGGCTGAGTATTTTGGGATGTCTTAGGAATGTAGGAATGAAGGAATTTTGTAATGTGTTTCAAATCTGTCATTTGTGTATAACCAGTGGGAGACTTGGCCAGAGACCTTCTCATCGTAAATGCCTCTTGGGTGATTGTTACAAATGAGATGTCAGCTAGGATGGTGGTAGAGATGGTATAGAAGGGGGAAAAAGGAGAGAGAATACTCTGCCTAATGGGATAATTGCTGAAGGTAATTTCCTTGAGATTAATATGATACACAACCCTGAATTGTTCTAGACAACCAATGCAGAGTTTCCAAAATTGTGGTAGGTGTTTTCCACCCAACCACCCCTCGCAGTTTATATGCACATAACACTCTTTGGAAACACAATTAAATTGAGTTAGCATCCTAGAAAACACTGAAATTCCCTCTGCTTACAGGAAAAGACTGTCTGGGTTCAATCCATGCCTTCGGGTGTAGATAAAAATGGGTAGGGTACATCAGAATAATGTGGTATTTAGGCACACAGAAGAAGGAATAAGTGGAAGCATCAAGAGCCCCTGAGAACACATGCCACTGTCAGACCAAGTCTTGTGACTACCACTGCCACCACCTCCATTTTTCTCAGCACCCAAGGCAAAGCTCAAAAGGCAAATTGAGTACAGAGCATGAATGGGAAAAGTCTTCTAGAACTTCAGTATTAAGATATCTGTAGTTTTCAGTAATAAAAAAGGATATTGGAAATACTTGTGGTTATCAGGGGCTTTGGGACATACTGAGTAAGGTCTGCTAAAACAGGAAGAATTAACAGAAATGTCCCTGCATATCTCACTCCAGACTGTAAGACCTGGCGCTAGTACTGTTGAAGCTGAGGTTGCACAGTCAGAAACATGTCTTTGACCTACCTGCTCCTCTCTGTGCAATAAACTGAAGAACTGGAAGTGAAGTCAAACCATACAAGCAGATAAGTGTGTATAAAACTATTTTTTCCAAGCAGACTGTTTTATGTTGTTCTATTTTGTATACACATTACTATAATTAGAGGAAAACTTCGGGACCACCTGGTGTACAATCAACTTTATTGTTCTCAGCTCCTCAGGCTAGGAGAGAGGAGGTTTTACCATGATCAAACAATCATTGGTGTTATTTATTGATGGCTTTCCATAAGCGCTAGGCAGGCTGCAAGTTCTAGTCTACATTAGAGCGCACCCCTTGATGCACTGAAGGGTGCACTCCAGCTGTCTGGGTTTGGGTGTTCACTAATAGTTCAGTCTGATGATTGGAATCCATCATGTGTCTGTACTCCTCCTCTGTCAGAAGGAATAAAAAGTAAATAGGTTATTATGTTTTGGTGCATTTGTTAGATTGGATTTCATTTTGCATGTGTACGTGCTGCTTTTTATTTCTATTGGAGAACATGAGGCAGAAGAAATGTCTTGCACTCAGAGCCAGAAGATGGTAGAACTAAGCCTCAGAAAACAGGTTTATCTTTCCCATGGGAATTCGTTCCATGGACTCCACCTATCACTAAGAAGACTTCTGTCTCCTGAGGAGGCAAACTCTGCTTTATGGAGACGTCCACTGTATGAGAGAAGGGATACACACCTCAGGTTCTCAGGTTCCCTTTGAGGAGATGAACTGGAAATCCCAAACACAATTCAAGTTCTGTGGAAGGCCAGGGTAGGGAGCTGGGACAGGGCTGACATGCCTATGGTAACTCATCTTAGTGAGGAGGTGTCATCACAGCATCAATGAGAGTGGAGGGCACCAGTGAAGAATGTCTAGTCCAGTCTCCCTGCTCAGAGAAGTGACATGTTCAAGGCCATGTATTTTAGTGCCTCAGCTGGAGATTCCAACTGTCTAAGTACTCCCTGTGTAGGTATCTAGTCCATACTCGAGGGAAGGATGGTGTGGTTAAATGGCATTTATCACCTGCTAGGATAAACCAACAGGGTAATGATAGCAGCACTACTTCTTTGTTACCACATTTCACTACCAGGTTATTTCTAAGACATGGAACTAACCAAAATCAAATACTTTAAACTAGCTTCCTCTGCCCCTCCATGGGTGAACACCTGTGACCAGGTATTGACGAGTGAGCTTTTCCTAAGTACTGGGATTGTCAATAGTAGGAAATGGTAATACTGCTTGAATAATAACCAAGGCAGAGTAGCTTGCTGTCATGTAAGTTTGTGTTGTCAGTTCAGCTGATTTTGAACAGGAACAATTGGTCAAAATGAATAAATGAGGCAATTTACAATTAAAAAATTATATTCTGATCCTCCAGAGAGCCAAGACATCCATCTATTTCAGTTGACCAGAACAGTGCTGGGCTTAAATTTAGAAGTGTGCCTAAGGTGAGACACGAGATATCTTCTCAATGAAGACAATATTTAATGTTTGATCTGCTGTAAGAATGCAAATTTTTGGATATCACAACATGGCATTCCACAATGTTTATTCAGGGAGAATATTGCTTTTAGATTATCAGGTGGTGCACATCACTAACAGAAACATAACTTTTGGCTGATTATTTACTTGCCAGGGCGTCAGTAGACAGTTCCATTTCTGCCTTTGCCTTATGCTTCCTGAAGAAATATCTTGCAAGTCAGATGTCTTTCCAGGCTTCCATTTGCCATAGCTGCACCAGTATTAAGAGCAATGCTTTTATTACTACTCTTAGAATCTGAGTACTTTGTTTAGATGATCACCTCTTCAGTGCAGCAAGTGCCCTGTTCTCTGCATCTGAAATGGAGCCAAACTGAGAGCTTGGAAATGAATGTGAAGAGCTTTGTCACTGTTGGCTTAAAATACATTTTTGCCATGGTCAGATTTCTTAAAAGAGTTTTTTTGGTTTGCTTTTTTTTGTGGCAAATATTGCTATGTTTTGACTTAAATATAGCAAAATCTTCAACATGATGAAATGGCAAAAAATGTCACAGTTCATCATGCTACAAAGTATAAACAACCATCAAACAGGTGAAAAATACATTACAGAAGAATAAAACTTCAAACAGGTTTTAAGTAGTTCACTTTTATGTTTTAATAGCTCTTTAGGAGCCTGTAAATAGAAAGTCAATTGAATTTCAGACTTTTTTCCATAGTTATATTACACACAGGGAGTATTCAATAAAACAAATCTTTTATTTAGTTCCTGACAGGTAATTAAAATGTGCCTCTGCATTTTCTTGTCTGTTACCGTAGGAACTAATATCAAAGATTTCTAGAGTTTACAAGTATTCACAAATATATTGAAACTTAATTTTATCTTTTGGGCTGCAAACCTGGTGCTAACTGGAAGTCTTTAGTTAGTGGAAAGTTTGAATCCTGTTTGGCATTCTATGCCTAACATTTCTTTTTTACTACAAAAATTTACTCTCAGCTTCAAAGATCCTGAATCCCTTTTGCACATTTTTCAAAGTAATAGATGGTAGGCAAAGCCAAATATGTAGAAAAACAGCTACTGGAAGCAGAACAAATTTAGAGAAAAAGAAAAAAAAAATATTGTCATTTCATCCCTGAAAATATTTGGGGGATGGGGAGAAGGTGTTCATGAGGGTTAAAGTACTATGAATTTTTTTGAATTTGTAGTTGTCAATTAAATTCTTTTTATTTCAAGTGTCTGAGATTTTTCGGGGTACTGTTCTACAAAGGACCATTCAGTTCTGCAGTCTCTTTTATATATATATATTTTTAGAAGTTTTAGAAGACAGCACCTGTGAATGTCAAAAAAAAAAAAAAAAAAGCAAGAAAGACACTTCTTTTTACTGCTGGCATGCTACCTGGATCAGTCTGACTAAATCATAAATTTTCAGTCTTTGTGTTTTTACAGGATTGTATATGGTGGCACCATGGGGCTGGATTTCACAGCTGGTGATCATATAAAGAATAAGCTGCATTTTACCAGCCGTTTTTTTTTTTTTTCTTTTGTATAACATTGTAGTCTCTTGCCCCTGCAATGTTTGAGTACCCACTACAGGGTATGGTGACCTGTAGAGCTACCGGGATCTGTATCTAAATGCCTAAATGCCTCACTTTTACAGGAAACTACCTCTGTGCTATTCTTTGTGTATCTCCCAGACATGGAGGAAAATTCTTTGGGAAGGGATTTATCAATTAAACTGATTAAGAACTAAGCTAATAATAATGATTGGCCATAGCTTGGCATGTGATGTCTTTGTAATGTATTTCTCACACCAGCCTTGTCATTTTGGCTATGACTGCCTGACTGCATGGACAACCAACTACCTTGTTCTTTGTGAATGCCAAGCACTGGTTGTCCTCCCTAGGATTATCTAAAACCATCAGGATTTTTCTTTGATCAGGCATACTTAAGGAAATATACGGTTCTCCAGGTGTATTGGGTGGGTCTTCCTGTCAGCACCACTTGTACAAGCCCATGCTATATTCCACAGTTCTGGACCTCTGGACCAGCTCGGTACTGTTGGGGGATGTTTGATGGGCACAGAGGCTGGGGGCACTGGGGTCCCAGTGAGACCTGCTGGATAGAGACACTGCTGGATAGAACAGAGCTGGGAGAAAAAGAGTTTCCTAACACAGCATGGGAATGCTGCATGAAGAGACTTTTCCCTTCCAGATGGCCATGTCTAAATGGAGGCAGCAGCATCCAGAGGGGGAGGATATCAGCTTCTCAAGGCCTGCCAGCTTGGGTTGTTGACTGTTGCAGGTCTGTTGAGTAACATGACAAGCTATGGCTTTCACTTTACAGGCAAATGCATCTTGGTCTCTCGCTGAGGCTTGACACCAGGCAATAGGCTTATGTTTTATGAGTATTAAAATGTCATAGCTTTAGTACTAACTTGTACAATTTCTGGTATAACACCCCCACCCTTGCTTCTTCTTTTATGTTAGAGTTAGAAGAATGGTTACAATCTTTATTGTCCCTTAAAAATGAGTTTGGAGACATTATTATAGAAGTGGTATAATCTCAACAGAATGATAAGATTTGCAGTATTACTGATGGGCTCAGCTAAGCCAATAAAATTTTAGAAAAAAGGCCTAAGCTGCAGGAATTTGCAGGGATTTATGAGTTCTTGGCACAATTGGAAGTAACTGTTTCTATGAATGGCCGTTTTATCAAAAAGAAAAATTAGAGTTATGTAGCACAAAATGTTTGCTACAGTGGAAGAAGTCCTACTTTCTGGATTACTCTTGGCTCTGTTGTCAAAGCTAATCACACTGAACAGTTCATCTGTTTATTACCATAATATTGTATTTACGGCATGCATAAATACAGCTCTTTCCATATTAAGCCTGATAGTTGCTTTAAACCTGTCTTTTATCTATTGCGCTTGCATTTCCAATTCACTTATTGCATTTGCAGATACTGCAACAAATTTATGTGTTTTATAAATCTAACAGAATGCCTTGTGTATTGATTGATGGAAAATCAGTTGCTCAGTTGCCAGGCAATGATTGATTTTCCAACACAGCTGCTCCAGCTGTGCTACAGATGCTATTTTTTCTCAGATATCATAAATGGTGTTGTAAGCTATTGAATATGATCCTTAATTGTAAGGATCTCTGAGAAATCAGTCATTTCAGTGTTAAATGGCCATTTGATCATTACCTTCAGCTATGTTTTGTATTTTTATCTACAAATCTGAAATTAGCTGTGCCACTTGGAGGTTGCTTTGGTGTATTTTGCAAGAAGCTGGTTTGGAATCTGACATAAGTAAATGCTTGTCACTAAAAATTACAGTTCATTACAAAATGCTGTAGCCAATAGCATGTGCTGATGACAGCAAGCCTTTTTCCTGGAACGCATTTCAGATTCCAGTATTTTATTTCAAACTTTGCTCAGCTGTGTATGACTAATAAATAATAGAGGAAAGAATAACTCAACAGAAAATTTGCAGATCTTCTTTTGATCTGGGGAAGCAGACTTTAGTTGCTTGGCATTCTTTCAGATGACCTTCATAATTCAGTTGTAGGCTGTGATTTGGCTCTGCTATCTATTTCCACAGCAGCATAAAATATTAAAGTCAAGCAATATCAATAATTCATACTTTTATGGCATCAGGGATATCAATGAGAGGGAACATTTGGATTTGCTAAAATTAAAAGCGCAACTCTGCTTAAGGTACAAGTGCAAGCTTAAGGCTTTTAATGCTCCTTATGAGAGAGGAAATTAAGCGAAGTTTCATGTTTCATAGAAAGAGGAGTTGTCATTTGTAGGTGTCCTGTCATTTGTACATTAGCCTCCTATTCACAACAGGGTAATGTGTCTGCTTGCTAAAATAGACTTGTTGGCAGATTGGGTCCTTTTCCCTACCTTTCTCAAGAACAGCATTTTTCGATGCTTTCTCCCTGGTAAGAAATCTGATTCTTCTTAAAGAGCCAGTTACTCCTGATATTGACAGCATGGCTGGTTGCAAAGCAGAGAGAACTGGAGCATGATCTGGTTTCTACGCCTGGTTTTTCCACTGTCTTTTGGGCAAATTCCTTTGGTGTTCTGTATTTAATTAAAAGTTTCTCAGAGGTGTTGTTCAGTGTCTAGTCCCAAGAGCCTCTGATTTCAGTGGGCCAAAGCACTGAAACAATATCAGTAGGAATCTAAAATGCAACTCATTCCATCTCTGACTTCTAGAACATGATATTTTCCTTGGGGCTTTCTCTTTTAAAAGTAATTTGACGTCTACTTTGTCTAGTCTTTTCTTCTAATAATTACATGTCTAAATGGTATAAAATGATAGATGATTTAATAGTCTGGTTGACTTCCATGCAATAATTTTTGGAATAGCCATTTGTACTTGCCTTCTGCATTAAGGCAATATCCTCATGCACATCCATTTCTTCAAAGCTGATATTCTTCCAAAAAAGCAATAAAAAGCCTCTTTACTTTTTAGTTGTAATTGATACCTTTCAAAGCCAGTCTACTAGAGACATTTTAGAATAAATATATGCTTTTCTTCTGTAAGCTTTCTTTTTCTATTGCCTTTACCTTCAAGAGAAAAGGGTCACCTCTATTTTCCTTTGGTAGCTTGCTCAGCTTTTCAACATCTTGCAATTTTAGATGCAACTATAGGAGGAGTCTCAAACCAAATTCCCAGTGGAGTTTCTAGTTTTTACTTAAGCAAGAACGTCCTTCTAACTTAAATATCTCCCACTTTCTATATAGCTGGTATTGAGTGGCTCTGTCATTTCAGGATTTCTGTTACTGTCAAGTAAGCTGCAAGCTGTACTCACTGCACAGAAACTAGAAAATACATGATTTACAGTTGCAGTTGTGTGATGATATCTGGGTAAACACTGAAAATAAAGATGAACTATGACCTAGGTTGTCTTCCTCTATGTTTGTGCATGCTCATGTCAAGCATTCAACAGGAAGATTCACCTTTTAAATTCAGGTTTGTTCCAGAAACACGGGTAAGCGGTAGGATCAGGCTAGGAGCAGACGGCTTGGGCAGTCGTGTGAACAAACAGCCTGATTCTTCTGATTTGGGGGAGAACCTGGAGGGAAATGATGGTAGCACTTCCATTTAGTATTTAATGATGATGTTGCAAGGGAATAAGGCAAAATGAGATCCTTTCCATTGCTACTGTCCTGTTGGTACATGAAAGAAATTGCAAACTGCAGATAAGAATATGTCAAGGATTCTTTGAGCTCTTCAGCTAAAGCTGTGGATTGGCTTCGGTTACCTAGGGAAAAGCAGGTTGTTAAGACAAAAACTTGGTTTTCCTGAGGCTGTGATTCATTTTTGCCCCTGCTGTAACACTTCCCTGATCCTCTCTGCTATTTTGCTGTGAGTGAGGACTTAGAGAAGTGACCCTTCCGTTGTTTTGATTTCCTCTTGGTAGAAGTGCTGCTCTTGCTTTTTGGAGGAGGTTGCAAACAGCTGCTTCCTGGCAATAGTAGTTTCCACTGTGATCTCCTGATCCCCAGGAATGTGTGAGAGACAGGTCATCATACAACTTAACTTCAACTCCCATATCAAGTCTGGAACCTTATTATGCCAATGTCTGGTAAATGACATAGTGCTCTACTTTCAATGGAGCTCCATCAGGCTTTGGCTCTGGGGTGCATGAGGCATTCTTAACACATCCGAGATATTTCTCATCTTCTTTGAAAATTTTATGTATTACAACATTCTTGGAAATTTTTTTTATAATCTTTTCCTATTCTTTGCTGTCTTTTTCCAGTTGCCAAGTAATGAGGCTATCATAATGGTAAGCATATCCCAGCTTTTGCTATAAAATGTAGAAGGAAACCCTTGCTATTCCTCCTGAATGCTGCTTACTGGACCAAGACTTAATACCTTGCTTAATTACATATGTCATTACTCAGTGCTCTTTGTCCCCCCAAAGTTTTGAACTTTTCCAAACTGCCATTCTCCTTTTCTTGATCGCATATAATACATCTAGTTCCTTACCCTGAGTTACATGGTTGTGATGAATATTATTAAAAATACGATGGGTTTTCCCTCTTTTCTTTAGTCAATTCAGATCACATTTTGCAAAAGACCTACCACTACCCTCATTTGCCACTACAGAAACTTTGTGTTGAACTTTTTAAGCACCACAGTGATTCTAGAAATAAATGTCCCATAGCTCACGAAAGAAGTTCAACTGTGTTCCCTTTATTTTAAAAAAGGGTTTCACTTTCTTCTTTTAAATTAAACTACAAATTCCAAACATGTCATAGTGTTTTCTCTTTTCCCCCATACCAGGCTAAGCAGAGGATTCAAGCTACCTCGAGCTCCCACCCCTCCTCCTACTCCTTTTGGGATTTGTGACATTGGAGATATGCAATGACTGCTGAGGAAATTGCCCTAAGTGATATTGGAGTAATTCCCCTTCATTTTAGTAATAAAGATTGCATTTGTTTTATGAGAATAGCACCCCTGCAGTACAGAGAGCTACTGTGATCCATCACTTTAAATCAAGAAATCATTTGACACGTTTATTTCCTGAACAGGAAGTGTTCTGTCAGATCAGCTGGAAACCCTGAAATCTGTACATGTTAAGATGAAAGTCAAAATAGCAGACACTGTTATTTTACTGGTCTGGTTCCATTTTCCTAGGGAGGTCTCTCTACCATTGGGATGCTGAAGAAGTATCTCTTTCTTTCCTTTCAGAATGTATATGTCTGAAGAAATTTATTAAAATAGGCATAGGGATTGCAGTTAGTAATTTTTAGAGGACTGTGTATCCGATAATTATGTGGTAAAATCTGATTCAAAATAGAAATATATTTCAAATGTGTCATATATAAAAGTGGTTTGGGCAGAAAAAAAGAAGTGAGAACATATCCCATGTTATTTTAATCAGAGAGTTGTAAAGTATATTTTGCAAATTTAATGCAGAGCATAGTTGACTCATAACTATATATGCAGCAAGACCAAAACTGGACACTTCGAAAAGCACAGGTAAGCAGGGAGATGTCAAGGATGGCCAGTTGCACTTGTCCTGAAAGCATCAGTTGCACAAGAACCTGTCTGTCTAGATTGTGGGCATCACAGGGGCTTCCAGCCAGACTGTCAGTTGTGTATGTGTAAGAATCCACTGAGTATTCTCAGGTTAGTCAACTGCAGCTTAAACATTGCTGATATCAAGCCCACGCTGGAGATATGTGAGCCTTGCATGCCAGTTGCATTTTTATTGGCCGTCTGCAACTTCAAAGGCTTTCCTGCTCTACAGGCCAGGCAGGTACTCTGGGCTGCCCTCAAACCTGCTTTTCCTGCCTTATTGATTCTCAACATGGCTTTACCTGCAAGTCCAGCTATTTGTTTTCAGTGTGCAATTATCTTGAAAATATTATCTTATTGAGCTGCTTAGGATTTTTAAAATTTTTATGTCATTTATAAATATGTGTTGCTGTTTTCCCCCCCTTCTTTGACTTCTGTTATTTCACCTGTCAGAGATATCTGTGTAAGTAACAGATGCCTGCAGTATTTTGACAGGGTGTTTGTTTCTGTTTCCAGCATAAAACTCATGTGATGACAAGCAGACAGTAAAAAGAGATTTGCCCCAAATGTGCTAGAGCCCTGCTTTTCCTCTTCCCTCTCCCATTTGAAAATTAGCTTTACTGTTATTACTTTGGCATGTGCCTTGCTTAAAAAAAATTCCCTTCTTGGGAATGGGAGGTGAAGGGGATCCTGGTCTTCCCTCTCTTTGAACAGGCATTCTTTGGCAAGATTCTTTGTGCAGTCAGGAAGAAATATTAGTGTCTAGGAGTATTGTTGAATATATGAGGCCTGTCAGTCATCTTGTACACACAACTGTTGAACATCCTGAACAGCTGAGAAGAAATCCCTGAAATATCTGTAATGCTCCTGAAAGTCAAGCACAGAAGGTATGTCTTGAAATTAATTTGAAATGTTCATCTTCAGTTTTCTGTGATTATCAAAAGCAAAGATATTGAATCATAACAATGCCTAAATTTGCCCTAGCTTGATTTTGGTGTCAGATAGTCAATAGAATGACACAGTTATTTCAGACAACTGCACTGAATTTCAGTACTTTAGTTAAGATCAAAATCTAATATTCTGCTGGTACTGTTTGTGAAGTAAGTCATGTTGATTACCATATAAGAGGAACTCATTGAATTTTTAAGTTTTCATTGAGAAGAATGTGTCTTTTATCTTTGTAGCATCTTTGCCTGCACTACCATCATTTCAGTGAAGTTCCCTATAGTCAGCAGTACCTCACAATCAGACTTTATAATTTCAGTCATGCCTGTGCATCTGCAGTACTTTGGAGCCTTCTAACTTGTTCATACCATACAGTGGAACAGGGTTTAGACATGTTCCTTGGACCCAGGAACCACATGGAAAATTGCCCCATGTGTCTCAATTAAACAATCCATCCATTTTCATAAAGATGGCTGTTGTCATATGGTATTAGCCCAAACATTTTCTTTACAGCATTGTGGATGTACCCATATGGGCAGGTGGTACCTGAAACATTACACTGACACAATTCTGACCCTCAGACTGCAACCCTGTGTACTAAGGCCTGTCCCTTTATATGCCAAAGCAGCAGCTTGTCAGATGGGGTCCTGAGCTGGGGTGAGGGCTTTGGATACTCTTATAAAATAGGGTAGTAAAGACCTGGTTGTTGAAACTGAAAAATACATTAAGCATCCAACTGAATTTCCTCATTGTTCCTTATTCTTACTAATAAAAACTTGGCACAGCAGCAGTGTATCTGCTTTTCTGAAGTTTTTGTCCTAAAGTCTGGAGATTAAAGTATAAGCGATGAAGGTTTGTATGACTACAAAGAACATCTTTGTTCCATGTTTTCAGATGAACTGTCCCCTGCCTGATTAAGTGTCAAGACTGTAGCTGGACTGCAAGATGCTGAAATTAATTTCTGCCCCAATATGTTTAATGCTCATTTTCAGGCATAAGCCTGCAGATAAAATCAGTTCAAAATCTGTAAGTCAACATGGCAGAGAGATTTCAGGGCAGCCTACCTGTCTGGACATTAGTGGAGGAAAAGCCCTTTGAAGTCACAGACAGCCAATAAAAATGCAGCTGGCATTCAAATCTTAAACAACTCCAGCACTGAGCTTTTACACTGCTGGTACTTCAGTGAAGGCTGAAAAATTTCAGAAAGTGCCTTTGAACACTGGTCCACAGTAAGCTCATGTACCGTACAGTATGACCAAGCCCCATCACCCTTGTTTTCTTGCCAATATAAACAATTTGTGAAAAGCTCTGTGCTGCTGTCTTGCTCAGGGACGAGCATGGCAAGATCCTGCAGTGGTTCATGGTTGCCTCTCTGCAGGACAGGACACCAGATGCAGAGCTCCAGAAGGTCTGTTTGTGCCAAGGCTGGGCAGTCACCCAGGAAGGGAAGAGTGAAATTCCTGCTGATGTCTCAGAAGTGGGGTCAAGCATTTCGCAGGCTGATACAAATGAGTATTTTGAAATAACAGAATCTTAGAGTCATTTAGGTTGGAAAAGACCTCAAAGATCAGGAAGTCCAAGCCTTAACTCAGCACTGCTAAGTCCACCACTAAACTGTATTACTAGACACCACATCTACACATCTTTTGTTTTACTTTCCATTTGTAAATTGCCTGACCTTTCCCTTTCTGCAGCGTGGCTCTATGGAGGTCACTTGGCACAAAACATCAGGAGGGAGCTGAGCTCCACTTCCCTTGGCCTGCAGGGGGAACTGGAAGAGCTGGTATGTTCTGTCTCTGTTTTGACCCCTTGGTGGATGCAAATTCTTTCCATAGCCTTGTGCAACTTCCAGCAGAATGACAGAGGGGTTTCTGAGCTTACAGGCACAACTGGAATACAAACACTGAGGAATGAAGTCGGTATGGTTGACTTTCAAATAAAATTCAAAATAGCCCCCTCCAGCTTTCTGAATTATTCACCTTTATTGATTTTTGGAAGTGAAAGAACTAAGACGGACACATTAGATACCCTTCAGAACTTAGTTAATTTTGCCTTTCCATATGATAGAATGTAATATGTCTCTTCCTAATCCCCTAAATACTATGTTTCTGGCTTGTAAAGATATTTCAGGGAATCCTGAGTAGCCTTCTTTTTCCTGTGGACAGGTTTAAGGGTGGAAGATAGGGGCAGTAGGCAAGAGTAGGGACATAAAGTTGTTCTTTTGTTGTAACAGTATCATGGTATGGAAATGGCTGACAACCACTGCAATTGGATTTTACAGGGAAATTCAAATTATCACACTAAAAAAGAACCCATTTTTGCATTCACAAGTCCTGAAATAGCATGTCATGGGTATAAGCACTGAGCATTGCCTGTGCTTGGCCTCAGGTTAAGCTAATTTGGAGGAATGATAGATAGAATTTTATTGCTGACATTTGGTTTGTTTGGAGTTGATTTTTTTTTTTTTTTGACGACAGCTGTTAGCAGCTGTTTCATGGGTTGGAGGGTTAGAAGTAGCCTGAGCAGAGCTGGACCTGTGAGCAGAGTTCAGGTACAGCAAGAGTCAAAGATGGACAAGGCTGTCCCCCTTTCTGTCTGAGCAGCCCCATATGTGTGTGAGTGAGCGGTGTAGTCAGCTTACTTGATCAATCCTGCCCATGCTAGGGGGTTTGGAAAGAGATGATCTCTAAGATCCCTTCCAACACAAACCATTCTATGATACTATGACTTCCAGATAATTTACGCTTTTATCCAACTATAGAGCACATAATTAAAAAAACCTCCTTAAAAATGTTTGCAGATGTTCTCCTCCAGCTTTTTTTTCTTTTCATTTGCAAACTTCCTCTGTTTCCCGTGTAGTTCAGAGTCTTTTCTTTGAAAAAAAGTACATTTTAAATGTTGTAGCTACTTCTCCACCTCACAAATAAGATCAGCGTCAGCTTAGCACAGTTCTGGTGGGGAAAATCTCTTCACACTGTGTTAAAACCTCACCTGATTATATTCTATTTTGAGTAGACTGAAGGAATAATAGAAGAAAAATCGAGCATTGCTAATTACAAATGGTATGTTTTGCTAGCCTGGTAAAATCTTGCTATTCTAAATAAATACATCAAACATTGGATTAGGAGTGCAGAAAAGCATACATGTTCAAATCTTAAACACATCATAAGTTTAAGTGTCTGCAAGCGTTTAAAAAGTGTTGGTAGGAATGAGCACATATATCCATTCACTAGTTAAATATCATAACCTGCTTCTTTTCTAAACACATGCGCAAGGGAACAGAACACATTTAAGATGTTAAATGCATTGACATGTTTACAATGTGTTGCAAGAGAGTGTTTAACTTCTTGCGCTCCAAAGCTAAACACTTTGGGATTAGAGGGTTTACTAATTCTGCATTTATTCAATGTGACTATCACTTGCTGACACTTATTGGATAGAGTTTGAATGGATTCAGGGGAGATTAAAAAAATTAATCAGAAAGGGAGGAACAGTTTGGCTTTGGAACCATAATGGAAAAAGATGTGAGTTAATCATTTACAGTGTTCTGTGGTTTATGTATTTGTCCCAGTGAGCAAATAATTTTTAAAAAATTGACCTGAGATTTATGAACTGTCCGATATCTGGCTCATGTAAATACTAGTACCGATCATCAGTTCAAATTAGAGGTCAAATTAAAATTCATTTACAAGGTGCATTAAAAATAAGCCTTAAAAAATGAAGTCAAGTCTTATGTAAAGCACTATCTCATTGGCCTCCCAGATCACAAAACTAACCCTGGGATTCCTGGTTCTTACCTAGTTTTCTGTTTTGTTGACCCAGATGCAAGGCTTTCTGTAGTTTAACTTCCAGTTACAATGGAATCAGAGAACTGTGAATCTGATCTGCTTGGAAGTTGCTGGGGGAGGCCAGACTGAAGCCCTTTCGGTGATGAAGATGCGCTCTGCCCTTTGTGGTGTGAGCGTCCTGGAGCTCAGCGCGTGCTGTGCAGGAGCAGCAGCTGCAGACTGCTGACTTGTCACACATCACATGCAGGTCAAGTGGTTCAGTCACACTGCCAGGCGTGGCATGGTTACCTGCACTGACTCCAGGTGTAAAAGGAACTAACAAAATACCTGAGTGAAAGCATGGAGCTCTTTAAACCCTTCAGAAATGGAAACTCTCCAGAAATGTAGAGGGTAGCTGAAAGCAGCTTAAACAGCACTTTGCTGGAGCTTTAGGCAACAGGTGCCCTGGTAAGGGAAGGCAATTAGAAGATAACCTTATTGCTGACATCCTTTCTCTTTTTTTTATGGGTTTAATTTAACTTGGGCAAAGAAGGCTAACTATTGCTCTGCACAGCACGCATTTGGGAAGTACTGCATTCCACAGTACCCCTCCTCCCAACAATGGGAATGATGTATTTCAAATGGAGATTACGAAAAGAAAAGTGAAAAATCAGTGTAACAGATCTAAGGTTAAGAGCTACATTTGGGAAGCTAAGGCTACATTTAAACTGATGATGGATGCTCTCACATGAGGGGTCCATCCAGCTGTAATGCCTGGTTTTCTTCCTATAGATGTAGTGTGTATTCTTGGTAAGACACAAGGTAACTCTATGTCTAATAGGAAAAGTCAGGATTCTAAAAGGATATCTGTTGGGGTCTGGGATACTTTTTGTTTGTTTGTTTGTTTGTCTCTCTGTCTTAGGAATTTTTCCCCATTTTTGTTGCTAAGGGGTGATAATGGGTGGGTGTTTGAGAAAGACAAAAGAACCAAAAGGCAAGTGCCTGGCCCCGGGGTAGGCAGAAAGGCGGCGGGACTTGAGGCTAGTGGAAGAAAAGGGAAAAGACACAGGCCTACGGGTGGGGGCACGGCACTTTTTGGGTTCTTCTCGGAGGGGAGAGAGGCGGCGGGAGCTCCAGGGAGACTCTGCCATCACTGCAGGCTTTGGTCTCTTGCTGCAGCTTCTACTGTGAGTAGAAATCCGTTCATGACGGCTGCTGCACTGGGACTTATCTAACACCCTGCTTCATCACCACACTCCAGTGTCTTGGGGGAAGAAACCCGGGATCCCCGAGCCCTTCTCCCCTCCTAGGGAGCCAGCCTCTCCCAGCCGTGGTCTGAGGGTCAGCCCTGTCTGCCGGGACATCCCACAGCTCGCAGCCTCAGCTGCCGAATTACTGACACACCCCCACCTACCACTCCGGGACCTTGCTAATCCCTGCCTTCCCAGCCTGCTACTCCGAGGCCCCTGTTACAGCTCCTCCTGCTACCCAAAGAGGGCACTGGGACCAGCTGCCCCTGGGAGCTCGTACAGGGAGTTCTTTCTCCATCCCTTCCTGCTGATTTGCAGCCACTATCGTACCCGCGGCCTGAGCCGCACCACAGCGCCCCCTGCAGCCCAGGGGAGTCATCGCACCCTCCCTGCGCACCGGGAGCACCAGCGCCCCTGCCGGCTGTGACCGTGACTGCACCAAAGGGGAATTGCCAACAGAGCGGGAAGAGACTGTCCGTGGGTTTATCTGTTCTTATTTGTTGTGGTTACCATTGTTGTTGTTTTGTCTGTTCCACCATATGTATAAATATATTAGTAAAGGACTGTTACTCCTCTTTTCTCATACCATTGCCTGAAAGCCCCTTCATTTCAAAATTATACTAATTCGGAGGGAAGGAGGTTACATTTCCTATTCTAAGGGAAGCTGTTCTGTCTTCCTCAGCCGGTACCTGTCTTTGAAACCAAGACAATATCTGAGGTTAAAAGCCAGTTCCAAAGGCAACAAAAGGCAATGGATATCAGAATAAGCATAGCATGGTCAGGGGTTGATGACAAAATACGTATGATTCCAAAGGAGCTCTTCATAGGAGCAGCAAGCAGTGTTGTAGTAAGAAAAGGACTTTCATCTGAGAGTAAATAAACTTTTTAAATTCTGTGTTGGTTACAGGTGCATGAGGCAAGACCACACTTGTGTAATACCAGAAAAAAGCAACGTAACTTTTGGTTAAGAGGAAAGCTAGTGTTGCATGGCATTCTTCAGAAAATGAACACTAGTAGTAAATAACAACTTGGAAAACTGCAATTTATAAAAAGAGAGGCAGGGAAACATATTAGTTACTGAAAGCGTGTCTAGGCTTTTGTTTCATAGATAGGGTGCCATCATTGCAGTGGTAGGGAATACAGTTTTCTCTAATGAAATTAGAGACTAGGCATGTATGAGCCACTAAAAAAACCAATGATCAAAGTGCTCAGGCAGCTGATGCTTACACACACAACTTTTCTGTCGCTTCTCTCCTTCATGGACATGTGGGGGTTCTTTTCAGCCACACAGGTATTATTTGCACACTGAATAAGAGATCAGAGCTAGTTTTAGTGTCACAGAAGACTTGTCCTAAACAATTCACATATACACATGTGAATATCTGCCACTTCTAGTTCAAATTAAATAAGGACTGACATTGCACCTGTAGGTGATGGGGCTTAGAGCCTGAAGGTAGGAATTTTGCTTAAAGGCAGCAAGATAAGGTGTTACAGGAAAATGTGTAGGAAAAAAACACATTAAGGTAATTTAAGATTGGAAAAACCTCAGAGAAAGGCCAAAAATGCTTTTTACTGGCCTCAACTAACAGTCACTCCAAGGAAGTTGTTCAGGCCTATCTCTGGTGTCAGAAATATAATCCAAGTGAAGTGGCCTGTGTGAATGGTATAGGAAAAACTGGCTTCTGAAGCAAAGTAGGTGGGTTTGTTTGCCTTGGCTAAGAGAAGCTACATCTGTGTTCTAGAATATAACTCTGCTTTTGGAGTGATGGCTTTACTCCTGGGTATAGCTGAGCAGAAGGCTGTGTGCACTAACTGCATTTTCATTAGATACAGTAGGTATAACACAATCTGAGCCACGCCTTGTTTATCACTAAAGTGCAACCACCTCTCCACGTTATTCCCAGTCTCCAGACTGGCACCAGTAAGTGCTAGCACAATAAAGCTTCTACTGAAGAGGATGCCAGGATCAGATTCTGGTAGGTCCTTAGCAGAGCAGAATGGTGCTAGTGAAGGATGGGGTTGCCTCCACTGATATAGAGCAGTTGCCTGCACTGACATCAATCATTGGAAGCAAGTGGTGGTGCCACCAGAGGTTTTCCAAGTGTATAGAGAGTCAATGTGACAAAACAAAAACTTGTGATTCAAGACCCCTGAATCAATCTGTTTTTGAAAAGAGATCCCCACTATGTTCACTACAGTGACAGTAGGCAGTGGTGTTGCTTTCAATTGACACATTCAGCAGCAGGGAATAAGCAAACACTCTTCCTAGCTCCAAGAAGGAGGAAAGCAAGGGCAAGCGGAGCAGGATGAGGCAGCCTGACCCAGGCAAGCTGATGCACATCGGTTTTACAAGGAAGATGGTGTATATGTTGTTTGGGTGCATTGTGTTTGCCCCATGACCAACAACAGGAATTCAAACATGGGATAGCAAAAACCATTCTCAGACTCCTGGGCTCGCACCGTTTTCTGAACAGCTCAATGTTTATGTTTGGGGGAAAGCAGTGAAAACAGAAACCTCGCACTTACCTGGCACAGCCTGTTACTGCTTCTTGCAGCTTGTGACTTTCAGATGCTTGTTTTGTTTTCTCCTTCTGTGAGAGCTCTTTCCACAGAGGAATCATTAGTGATTGCTATTCTGCTGAGCCTCGGGCCATTGAGTTTTAGGCCAATTCAATATCTAGCTACAGCATCCTTTGGTTAATGGCAATGCCCAGCTAGTCCTACTCTCTCTGGAGACACATGTCTGATCTAATATTTTTTTACTCAAGAGAAACACTGGAACAGTGTTGGTCAGGCTTCATCAGTTTGGCCTGCAAGAGGCTGCCTTGGGTTTGTGAAAGGACGCTGAAACCTGTCCCTGAGTGGTTGGCAGCTGGTAGTCACTGTGACATGCTGTCAAAAGATCTGGTAGCACCAGAAACCCCACAGTTTTTCTTCATACTTTTTTCAGATATTTCTGCTGGCACAGAATTGACAACAGGTGCAAATCAATATAAAGAAGCATATGGGAAATTTTTGATTCATTGGAAGATTTTCTAGTAGGAAATGTGTCAGTGACACTGCTAATTAAGATGTTACTTTCATCTCATGCGCTGTTTGCCTGTATAATGAGTTTGAAGGAAACTTTAGCATCTAAACATATGGGCATAAGTTTGGGAAGCAAAGGGGTTATGTGTATCAATACAGAACTATGTGGATGATGTTTAAAGCCTGTGGGGATGGCAGACTTGCTAGTAGTCAGCAGGAAGCAAGGGAGTTGTGATTTTTTTCTTTGCTTCAGCAGAAATGGCAATGCACTTTTATTACAGGAGCACAAGAATCATTAACTTCCCAACTTTCATGATCTTCCTGAAGCTTTCTATGGAGAAGGGCTTTTCTGTGAGTGAAGAGGGGAATGGAAAGGAGTATGAAAACACAAAGTTAATTCCTTACATGTGAATTACTCCACACAGGAATGTGAGGAGTCAGCCAAAAAATGGTATTTCCCCTCAAGACTATAAGGCTAGATCTACAGGAGGTTATAAGGTTATAAGAGAGGTCCCATTTATCTAATTTTTCATTTCATTACTTTGAATTATTACCGATTGCTATCTATTCCTCCTTAATATAATTTATTATCTGTATATTTTTAATTAATTACCTCTGGTTTACTGTTGACTTGATAGTAAGGTTTGGGGTCTTTTTGGTTGGAGTTGTTCCCTCTCCAAAATGAATCATGGCTCTTAGGACTTTTAGTAAGCTCTACTAAAGCAGTCTCAAGCTCCTTTAGACATGGATTTAAATGGAACTGAGGCTGGACTCATCTGTGGCTCTCTCTGTTTGCCCTCATGACCGTTGTATTTCTGAGCACAGGAGTGACACCTTTCCAGTCATTGCCCATTCACAAGGGATGAGAGAGAAGTAGGAAAGGACAAAGCAGGATATGAAGGGGAGGCATAGGAAACCTGAGCTCACTTCCTTGCTCTGCGCCAGGCATCCTGTGATGTGTGGGCAATAACATTTACCCTCTCTGCCTTCCTTCCTGCAGGATGGCAATAACACTGCTTTGTTGCCTCCCGATGAGCACCGTGAGAATACATTTTTAACAGCTGTGAAATGCTTTGAAGACACTATGGTGGAGAACAGGTAAAGAAAACATCTACAGGAGACACATCTATGCTTTCCTCCAGTCCTGACTTAGTGACATTAAGGGTTGGTCTCTGTGCACAAAATCAAAAGTCCTTTAGCCCTGGTGGCTGTGCATGGAAAGCAATAGATGGGAGTTTCAGCATCTCCTTCATTCTGTGGCTTCTGCAGGCAGCTTGTCTTTGGAGGCTGTCCTTTGAGTCTGGTTACCAGTTGCTTCCTGAAAGTTTCTAACTGGTGTCTTCATGGCGGCTGCACGCTGTTTGCTTTCCACCTCTCTGTGTAGTTCTGTGTTCTATTTCTGTTTTCCTAATGCCATAGGATTCAGTCTTTTCAGACTCTTTATTTTTTTCCTGTACCTGGCATTATCTTTTTTCACCCAGCTGCTGATCCTCTCCCACATGTTGCTTTTGAAGGGGACAAAACATTGTCTGTTCATGCACTGGCTGCCACTTGCCGCCTGGAGAAACAACACTGCTGCAGTGCTGGGGCTGTACCACGGCAGAGCTGTCCCTGGTGCGAGATACTGGTTCTCCTCACTCATGTGTGTGCAGCCAGGCACTGCCTCCAGAGCCATACTCCAGCCAAGAGATGCACACGTTGCCCTTCTGTGCCAGAGACACTGTGTGTTGGCAGCCTCTTCTCCACTGGTAGAGTGTGGTGCCGTGATGAACTGATCTTGGGTCAGAAAAACTTTCTGGTGTATGAGGGAGACAGCTTAAGTTGAGGTGAGTTCTTAGGTCCCATTCACTGTGCAGTTCCCCAAATAGATGTCTCAGCACAGCTGTGGCTGTGCATCACAGCCCTGTGCAGACAAGGTTTTGTTATGACACCCCAGAGTACTCGAGGTTAGATAGCCACCTTCACTTTTGTCACCTCCTTAATCACTTCCTACCCATACACATTACTGGAGCATTTTTTGGCTTTAAACCATTTATGGTCCTCTCTGGACTAAGTGCCTTTCCACTCCATTTATGTCACAGCAGGACACTTCATAATCTCAAGTTACATATTTTTCTCTGCTCCACCAGTGGTGTGGGTGTCATTTACACTCATCCAACAATTTACAGCCATTCACTTATTGGCATGGGTTCAGCTCCCAGCTAATCAGTGCATCGGATTCACAAGCACAATACCAACGAGTTTGTGTGGAGCTAAGGAAGGCAGTGATGGGCCATTATTTCAGTAGCCCATTAGTGTGAATATAACATCCTGTAACATGTAAGAAAATGTGTGGTGTCTTTTAACAGAGAGTAAAAAACATAAACTGTATACAAAATACTCGCAGCATAAATTCCTTTTTAACTGCTGATTTCACTCTTTCACAACCTCGGGTAACTTGAGGCAACTTCTGTTGTCCTGAGTTTTGCAGTTTTTCAATGTTTCTCTTTGCTGTAATACTTTCTCACACATGCTGTTGTAAACATGACCATGTTTTTGCTAACTGTCCTTGTTGTTTTCATTCCATTCTCCCAGGCGGAGACATGTGATGGATTTGTCTTTTGACCAGTGTGATTGAGAGGTGGTAATTTCTACCTCCAATCCACAGTGATTTCTAGGAACATATAAATAAAGGTCAGAGGGTTCTGCCCTCGCTCTTTTTGGACCCTCCTTTGGCTCTCTCATTTGGCTCTCTCTTTTGGCTCTCCTTTTTGGCTCCATACAGTGCAACATCAACAACCTTCTTAATTGCTGTATTTACAGTAGAAATTTGACAGCGGACTGATTGCAAATGTATTTCTAATGGATTTTCCCAGAGATGTTTCATTAAAATCTCCTGAGAATCTTTCCATTGCTTTTTGTATTACTTGGAAAAATGCTCTTCTTAGAAGCAGTCACTTTCGTTTGTTTGCCTTTTTTTCCCCTTTTGTTTCCTTGCTGGACTTTGTGTTTTTGGAATTTGTTGTAATAATAATGGTATAAGGAGCTTGTTCCAGGAAAACCCTCTAATTTTGAAAAAGTGACTCATAGTAAATGGGGCCTTCAACTCAGGACACCTTTAAGGTGACAGTCAATCTGCCTGAATAAATAAGTAAAATACAATTAATTGAATAATGGAGGGATGTGAAGGTGAGGAAATGTAGCATTAAGGCATTATTCTGTCCCCTTTGAGGATAAGGGGCTGAGTTTGTCCCCAACCTGAGTGAAAAAGTCTTCTACTACTGGGAGCTCTGGGGGAGCCTTGTGGTGTGGCACCAAAGAGTGTCAAAAACATAGAGGCAGAGAATATTGGTACCCATAACAGAAAGGCATTTGGGTAGCCTCTAGCTGTTATACACCGAGCCTGTGTGGGGCCAAATTCTGCTCTCAGCTTGCCTTGTAAAACCAGAAATTGTACCATTTTCCCTGATAAAACTCCCATGGGCTTACACAAACAATGTAGCCATGTTGCTGAGACCAGAGTTTGGCTCCAGTGCCAGAAGTGAGGAGCTGACACTGAACTTGAGTTGTTTTAGCTGCAGTTGCTACAGCTTCCAAAGAGGTTATAAGAGAGTGTGAAAATTACAAAATTATATAAAACACAAAATATATCTGGATATGCATAGGAACACGTTGTTATGTAAGATTTTTTTCCCCAGAATGTTTTTACTTGTACATGTGTGAATGCCGCTATCTATATTAATTTTTTTCTTTATTATCTGTCCTAGAAAGATCCAGAACCCATTTTTGTTTAAAATCGTATTAGATGCCTAACCCTCTAGTTTTTTTAATCTCAGTCCACATCATTTATGTCAATCCCGAAGATGTCTTAACTGACATAATGTTGTGAGGTTAAACATTGTGAGAACTCGAGACAACTAAATAATCATTAAATTTTGAAACATTAAACCATAAAAAATGTTATTGTTACTAATGCAGTTATTCAAATATTTGAAAGGTAAATATTTAAACAACTTTGCTAGCTCTGACATTAACAAATATTCTTAATTTTAAAATATAAAGCTGAATAAAATCCAACATGCATTTCTTGAAACAAATGTATCTTTTTCTTCAGTGTAATTCAGGGAAGTGTGTTCTATGAAACAATTATACACAACGTCACCTTTCAGAGTTTTTGGAGAAGAAATGGTTATTTAACATTGAGCATAGTTACACACTGATCACAAGATAAATGTCTTCCTCAAATAGGACCATCCTTTAATGAACGCTTCTTCAAATTTATTACGACAGCTAGAGGGATTCCTGTAACAAGATCCTGGGATGAAGCTCACACCTCAGTTCTGCATATGAATGACATTTCCCTAACTTCCAATTTTTAAAAAACTGTTTCAAATATAAAAGCCTAACCCTAAAAAGTGTGGCATGTTTGCTGGAAACGTGCAAAGCACCTCCAATCCGATCTGACTCAGCTGCTCACAAGCTCAGTCTGGATTCAGGAACGGGGTACTGTGCAGTAGCTGCTATTTCAATAACAAAAGCCCGTTGTGGAATAACTGTACTGAGACATTCTTTAATTTTAATAATGTTTTAAGATTTCATTTGCATGTCTGCAAATTTAAATTATTAACCTCTTAGTAAAACTTAAAGGAAGATAGAACTATGACCCCTTGGATTTTATAAATTTTAATATTAATTTTAGCACAATAAATAAAGATGATTCCAGGATGGCGGAAGAAAATGTTGGGATATTTTTTTAAGTGAAAGGAAGTAAAATACGTGCCTAAAGATCTGTATCTGCTAATCAGGTTTCTGGCTGCTTGAGATCTAATTTAGTGTTGTTTTCACTGCAGTGTTTACTGGAACACCATTAAGAAATCCACTCAATGGCTTTGATGGCAGTAAAATAGATACCAGCAGCAAACTTTCTTAATTTTTTTAATGATTTAAGCGAAAAAATAAAGGTTCACTGAACAGGGTGGAATTACCAGGGTTCAGGATTTTTCTCCTTCTTTCAAGTAGGGGTTGTAATCATATTTTCTGTTTTCTGCAATCTTAGATTAATGGATAATCTTGGTTCGCCAAGGACTATACTCCGGGTATTTCCTTCCCTGCTGACCGTGTCATCTGGTGTGTTTGTGCAGTCCTGCTGTGACTTGCTCACATGCTGGATAAACAAACTCTTTTTCTCATTTTCTTTCTTCACTCTCCTTGTCTTTGAATGGTCCCCTTAACCTGACTGGAGCCATGTAATAGATCTACCCATACTGTTGTAAAGCTTGGTGCTGGATTATAACTTACCCGTGTCTTGTACTGGTGAGATAACCTTTTCCCACTCACATTTGTAACAAACTCAGCAGGCAAGAAAATGGTTCATGACAGTGAATCCTGTTCACAAGCATCTTTTCTCTGAGAATCTGTAATAGTTTGGTGGTTAAGTTTAGGAGAAATTAGGTCCTAAACTCAAGATTGAACCAAACCCCAAAACCGTAGGAGTGGAAAACTCTTTGGACTGTTGCCATTTTTGAAAGGAAGAATATGGGTCAGTGTTCATGCTTCAGGATAGATTGGATAGATACTGTATGCTAGGAGGAAATATGCTTATAAAGGATTTTCCATAGTTATAAGCTAAGCATAAAAAATAAAGTTATTCTACCCTACAGCATTATAAATTCAGCTGATTGGAGAAACTCTAAACCAGTGACACTGGTCATACAAGTTGCCTCGTCATGTTCTGTATTTCTAAAATATTAAAAACTGCCAAAGAAGGAGAGATTGTCAGGTTATTTAGAGTAAAACAATTATCTTAGCATTTTTTCCCCTTGCTCCCGAGGCTCCTTCCTGTCTCCAAGTTAATCATGTTTTTAAGTTAAGGAAACTGATTGTTACAGATGGCTCCCATGCACAGTTGTGTGTGTGGATGTGTGTGCACACAGACACTCATGGACCTCTGAAGCGTATAAGGAAATGTGATTTTTGCACTGCATGATTACTTGGGTAAGAAATTCCAAACCAGGCCAGTGCCAGTCAGACATTATTTTTACAGCTATATCATATCGCCGGTGAATGCGATTAGCAGCGAAGGTGTTAGTTCAGAAACCTGAAGGCTATAAATTTTCTGTGCAGCAAAGAGAGAGTATAAGGACCAGAAGGCAGAGCTGTCCCACTCTGACTCACTGCTTGTTTTACTTTTCTTTAGGGACTTAAGAGAGCCTGACAGACTTCTTCCTTTTCCAGCTACACCATGTGTGTTTTTGTGGCATGTTTGTTGGCAAAGATGTTCTAAGAGGTAGGTTTTGCAGTGCCTGGAAATAGCTAGCAAGGAATGGAGTAAATATCGTGCTAAAAGACTGCTGTGTGCGGCTGTTTGCTAATTTGTTAAAGACTTTGGCCACAGCTGGAGGAGCAAATCAGATTTTGTTACTTTAACTGAGAAGCAAGAGATTCACTCTCCAGGCCTCTCCAGGTCCCGTGGTGAGGGTGGGGCTGCTTGTTTTGAGCCTAGCAGTGAAGTGAGGGAACAAGACTATGCATTAATTACAGGGGAAAAGAAGGACCTCTACCTTTGCCTGGAAGCCACAGTCTTTCAGCACTTTGATGGATACTGGGGTGATTTTCTTAAACTTCAGGGCTGAATTTTTAGCTGTGTTTCAGGTTTAGAAAAATAGTAATTTTGATTTGGAAATTGCCTCACAGAGTTGTCCCAACTCTCTCAGTGGTCCTCCCTTGTCCCCAAGAGCCTCTTTTCCCCTAGGATAATTTCACTAATTAAATTTTAATTTAAACTTAAGACCTGATATTCCTCTGGTAATAAATAGTTATTTATATATCTTTAATTAACATGTAATATGTTGTAATTAATTGTAATTTCAGGATACAAAAACTGTTCCCAAGACTTGTGTTACCCTTTTAATCCATCTGTGTAAAGAACATGCCTGTGCTTGAGTCTGGGATGTTCCCAGAAGATGTCTTTGATTTTACATCATCATGAGTTATACAGATCTCAATTTTCAGGTTATTAACTATGTCTTCTTTATTGAATACTATTGCTGATATTGCCCACTGCACCCAGTCTTTGACTGAGTTCGTTCTGGTAATGACATTTTGAAAGAGACACAGAAATAGGGCCAGCAAGTTCTGTCCAGCCTGCATAAGTTGGTTTGTGCTCCTCGTCCAGACATACCAAACACAAATGTGTGTAATCTCAGTCTGAAGCAGGAACCAACACACCTAGTGCATATGACAAAGTTCTTGACACTGATGGGAATTGCTTGCTGCTCCTATTAACTGTTGTCTTATCAAAATATTTTTCAATACTTGGTAGAAATATTTTCTGAGTGGGATGAACACATGCAATTACATTTATTTAAAAAAAAAATTTAAAGCTTTAAAAAGCCCTGTCCTTCATGAAATAAAACCCACATTAAAAAAATAATAAAGAAAAACATTTTTATAGGTTTGGGTTTTTTTCAAAAGCTACTTTCTTCATGAGTCTTAGAAAATCAGTTTATACACAAGATTTTTCTCTTAAAAATAACTCTCTGACTTCGTTCTGACAGAAACACCCTCTAGCATGAACCAGGCTTCTTCAGGAAGGAAAGGAGTGTGTTGGGGGGAAAAAATGCTTCCTGGAAAAACCTAATCAGTATAAAAGGGAAATGGTCAGCAGCATGTGCCATAATTTTGGGGAAAAACGGAAGTAATGCAAATGTGAAAGATATTTTTCGGCAACAGGAAAGCACATTATTTTCCTTGACATGTACCCTGTACTTTGTTCTTCTCCCCTGGGGGAGCTGCTTTGCTTTTCTTTTTTCCTTTTGAAAGTTAAAAGGTTTGAGAAGGAAAAAAGCTGGAGTAAGTTATAAATTGAAAATACATGTATATGACAACATCCTTCGTCTTTGCTCTTCAGTTAACTGTGCTGACCTTAATCAGCACGTTAAGCATGTCTGTGTTTCGCATCCCTGCATTCCCTCAGCGTGCAGGTAACCCGGCAGCTTTGTGTTCCCTGTTCCTCAGCACCTGTGAGAGGGTTGGTGACAGTGGAGGTGGCACCTGCAGGTTTCCTGTGCAGGCATGCACTTCTGCCACCGCAGCGAGGTCTCACACTCGAGTTCCAGCCTTAGGAGGTCTCCCCTTGATCGTCACCTCCAGAGAGGAGAAAGAGAGGCAGCGGGGCTGGACTATGGGTGGTGGAGACCTTAGCTGCTTCCCAGGGGATGGGAGCACCTTCACTGCACTGGGTGAAGTGCACCTTCAGCTGCTGTGAAATGTCAGCTGTACAGAACAGGGAGAAGGCAACAGAATGGAAAGGATTAAAGTGTCGGTTATTGCCCTGCCTCCCACAAGGGATGAAACAAAAAGGAGACTGGGAGTCTGAGCAACACTGACACTGCTTTTGGCCATGAACTCTGGAAAACCTAGAGGTAAAAAACTCCACTCTACTGATGTGATTTCCTTTGAGCTCTGGCCTGGTGTGCAGTCTTACGAAACTCACTTTATCTCCAGACCTCGGCTGCTTCTTCCCACTGCTGTCCTTTCCTGCTCCTCTGCTCTGACTGCAGACCCCGTGGGAGCCAGGCGGTCGCTCCCAGCACACCTAGAACACACTGCAAGGGTGGTTCTGGTTCCTGCCAAACCTGTAAACAAATCTGTGCTTAAAGAAGTGCTTCAAAAGATGTATTTTCGAAATCTGAAGGGAGTAGCCAGTGTTCTCACTGAGTGTTCCTGAGTTTGTGCCCAAAAGGGCTTGGTATTTGACTCTGCTGCTCTAGTTGTGGTTTACTTTTTATCATCTAATCCTACTCTTTTCATACAGGAACTGAAAATTGCCCAAAGATATATTTTTGAAAGCACACCATAATCATGCAATTCTGGTTGCTATCAAACCCTTGAAGGGACATTTTCTGATCTCACTCACACCCTGGCAGGCAGGAAGGGTTTGCTGTGGCTTTGTATGCTGGAGCAAAGAAACTAGGAGAGAGATGAAAACCACAACTGTTTGTTATGCAGAACACGGTTATTTTGGTGTCTTTCCAGTCATGCCAGAGTATCAACAGAGGTTGCATTTTTGATTAGAGGCTATACAGGTAAACAGAAGGAAACTATGAGGGTTATGATATGGCTGCAGTCTCTAGTTTTTGGTTAAATTGCTAGAACCCTAAATAAAACCCACTCACCTGAAAATATCTTGCATTTTCCATTTTCTTGGGTTTAAAATAGTGTCCTGAGGGAGGTGCTTTTAACTTTGGCAGAAGGAGCCCTATTATTTAATTTTTTTAAATAGCTCAAAGAAAGTATTATCATTTTTCAAGAAGAGCAACTGTTGCTGGTAGAAACATGCTCTTGCTGGCTTACAGACTTGGAAAGCCAGGCATATTGTACATAATTTCTGATGTGCAGTATGTTATCCTTGACTATAAAAAGGCAGGGCTAAGGCTAGGCAGGAGCAGTGGCTGGCTTTGGAGGGCAGAGCTGAGCCTGGGAAGACAGGGCAGCCTGGGTTGTGAGGCTGGATTCCTTTTCCAGGATTGTGTTTCCCTGATAAAGTTACTGCCCGATCCTCCACTGTGGGCCAAATTTGAAAAATACCACAGTTTATCAGGCTACTTTACCAAGGTGAATGTGTTAATTTTTTTTTTTTAGTCTATCATTTTTATGAGGAAGTTATAAGTGGCGAACCCTGCTCCCAGATCAGAAAGTGCAGCAGCCAACACCACTGAGTGGATATAAGGCAGGGCTCTGTGCCAGGGGAACACTGGGTATGAAAAGACTTCCCTCTTACCCTGCTCCTTCTGCAGCTGTGCATCCCCTCTGCAGTGCAAGTCTCAGATTCAGGAGATTTTCTGGGTTTCTCTTAATTCCAGTGGGAAATGGCACAAATGTTATAGAGAAAATTACATGGTAGGGAACTGCTGAGTTTTACATGTTGATTTCAATGGAGTCTTTCATACGGCTGGAAGACCAGAATGTGATCCTGTGCCTTACTTTCTCTTGGATGTAACCTAAGAGGAAAAGTGGGACACTGAACGTTGCCTTTCAGGAATCTGGCCCTTCGCCTTTGATTTTATTCCAGAGAGGAAGTAGCGATGTTTGCAGCTCCCACATTGCCGGTGTATATATCATTCTAGACAGCAACTGCTTTGTTCAAAGATGCTTTCAGATGTAGGATTGAGTGTATTGAATGCACTGATGTTTAGTCTTGTGTTCCTACCTGTATACCTGCAGGTCTGTCATGGCTGTAATCTTCTGTTGATGCATATGTTTCTGGTCTACAGGCAGTCTTTCACAGCATCGTTAACTGCAACATGCTCTTTCACAGAGAACCATGGAAAACACCTGCCTTCTACAGCTGCCAAGCCTTTTTTAGATGTAGTCTTCATGGCATTGTGCTTATCTTTTATACAGACATGCATGCATATATACATAAATACACGCAAATATACACACATATGAATATTTCTATATAGGGATATTCTCTCAGCTATCACGAAATAGTAAGAGTGACTAAATATAATAACGTGAAATAACAATGAATACCTTCAATGCCCCTACCTTTAGTAATTTCATACTGTGAATTTATATAAATTCATTGTTTTCAATGATCAGTTTTTGGAAACTCATGATGCATATTAATTAGCAGTAAGAGATGAATGAGCAAGTGCCTACATCACTCTATAGTGTGTATGTGCAGTCATGGAGGATTTAGGTATAATTTTAAAGAATTTTAATTTAATTTTTTTTAATTAGGTGCAAGAGCTTTTGTTTTCATGATGCAGAATCTGACTACATAAGGATAAGAGAAAAGGCAAATGAATGCCATATTAATGAATAAGCTAATTATTCTTGTCTTGGAACATAAAAAGCTAGTATATTAATGTGTAAATATTCTACTGTGTATTTGGCATGGTAAAATTGGAGACAAAGGTGGGAAAATGCAAAATTAGGCATGATAAAGCCTGGGCAGGAGTAAGCTCTGGTGAACATTTCATCAGCTAAGAAAATCTGGTTTAGTGAATTGATCTTTAAGGGAAATACTCTTCATGAAGATGGAGAACAGGTTATCTTGGAAGGGATTTTTTTTTTTCCACTGGCATACATGTGGAATACTATCAGTTTTCTAGTCCTAGTGTGAGAAATAGAAAAGCTGTACCTCCTCAGGAGGAGACTTGTAAAACCACCAGTCCTCTGTTCCATCAGAGCAGGTGATGCTCAACAGCTCTGATGAGGGGTAACACGTGGTACAAAGATGCTGCTGTTGTAGACCATACACCGAGCATGTCTGAAGGCAGAAAGTTACATTGGGGAAGGAAGAGAAATGTAATAGGTAGGTTTTTTAAATGTTACTTCTTCGAGCTGCAACAGACAAGTAATCCCAAAGAAAGGGGGCAGTGTGAAAGAACACATGAACACAAGGGTGGGAAGTATTGCATTGCCACAGTTTGTAGCACCAATAAAAAGCACAGGCTTCCTTTTATTTTCTTATATATGATGGCTTTCCAGACAACATCAACATTATCCCGCCAGAAAAGGCTGGTGTGGTGGCCCCTGAGAGCAACTCCTCCTCCAGGTGACTGCATTTGCTGGTAAGATGTTTTCTATCCAACTGTTCTGAGATGTTTTCCAGTTTAAATACAGCCCAAAATCAGCCATTTACAAGGAACTGTTGCTGAACAAACACACATTGAGAACAAGCACAAACCTGTAAAGTTTCTCTCCATCTTGTGAAAGCATTTCAAATGCCTCAAAAATGAGGAAAAGAAATAGCATCCTCTGAGGCCTCAGAGGTGGGGCTGTTTAGGTTCCCAGACACATCTGTTGCTGCTAAGCCCTAGATACATTCAGACATGGCATGGAAATAGTGTTCCTAATTTAAGGCTGAGCAGCATCATGGAAAAGTTAGTGTTGCGGATAAAATATTGATACAACAGGAATTTGTCAACCAGTGTGTTGCGAGCTGTGATTACAAGGCTGTTAAAAGCCAGCAGTGAAGGTCCTGTAGAAGCACCCCCTTGGGTAAGCAGAGACAGCTTGCTGAAGGAACAATGAGCTGTCAGCAGGAATGGTTAATGGAAGGGCTTATGAGGGTGCAGCTTCCCCCGCAGATCAGGTGGTGACATTTCAGAGCCATTTCATCAGGGGAGGGGAGTGAGATGTACAAGGCAATGATCTTAGATTGTGATAGCATTCCCTAAAGGGGGAAGGAAAAATAAATTAGATCAGTGATCTCCCTGAGCAGAGCTGCCAGTTGTTAACATCTCTGAAGGGAGTGCACAAGCCAAGATGACACTGCTGAAGGAAAAGGAGGAACTCATTTATCTAGATACACTAATGCATTATTTTGATTGTACCTGTGCTGGTGGGCCCCTGTTGCAGGAGGTCAGGGTTTGACAAATGCTGATTAAATAGCCCCTTTCTGGTTAAACAGCCCCTGTCTGAGGATAAGCTGTTGCAGAACAGAGCAGATAGGCAGGATTGAAAGTGTTGCTTTCCTTGCGGTAGTACATGTGGAAATGTCAGAGCCCCGTTGGCCTCAGATGCTGCCCCAGGAGAGGAATCAACAAGAAGAGCCCTCAAAGTTTTCAAAGGTGCTGTTAGGATTTAAAATACAGTTGCAGTCTGGTGTCCCTTATTACCCTGCAGATGCAGTGTCTCACAAATGTAATCTGAACTCATGCTTCTAAATGGAGTGTATACTACTAATCGCTCCAAAATCAGTGTTATTTTTTTTCCTTTATAATGAGACTGAGCTTTTTATTTGTATGTGGATGGAGTTTTGCCAGGATGGCTTATGTCAAGTGGTTTCATTCAGCAATGTGAAAACTTGGGTGCTTGTCTCAGCAGGTAGAGAGAAGTGGAAATCATACACTTGCAAAGAACGTAACTAATGACTCCACTTCCATATGTGCTTTTTTCCAGGGAGAAAGCTGGTGTATAAGTCTTCAAAATGTGACTCAAAATGAGACAAAATTTCCCTAGCCCAAATGTTTAAACATAAATATTGCCTTGTGGGACCACCATGCATTGCTGTAGAGAACTTTATGTGCAATAATTAATAATTAATTGGGAAAGTTGTCCTAGGAATTTTAGTAAACTGTACATTACTTTAAGCTATCTTGATTAGAAAATCAGAAAGCAGTTTGCATTTAACTTGCAGCTGCAGTGCCCCTTGCCTTCCGTGTTCTGTAGACCAGCCCCAGAGTGATGGGACCCTCATGTTGTGCCGAGGCTGGGGTCTCACCTGTTGAGTAATGTCACCGATATTTCCTTGCAGTCACCACCTGCCAGCATGACTTTGCCTTCTCAGGCAGCTGTTTAGGCTCTGGCAGAAGCAGGCAATGCCCAGCTGATCTTTCACAAAGGAGGTTTGTCTTGGCAGGTTAGTTCTCTGTTGTCCCCAGTCTTCTGATGGCCAAAGTGGGTGTGAGCACTATCCAGCCCTACCCATGACGAAGTTTAGAACCACAGGAAAGATGTCTTGGAGCATCTCACCTACCTGTGATCACAATGACAAGGAAAGGACTGGTTCCGTATGATTTTAACATTTCAATTTTTGTGCTGTAGCTTGCAGTGGGGATGATCTGAAATGTATAACAGTGTAGGGTGTAGCTCAGGGTTGTTGCTAAAGGGGAGGGGTGCCATGGTTTAGGAAATTTCTTCATCAAACCTGGCTCCAAGGTGGGAATACAGTTACCTCTCCAGACTTGGGTTATCGCCTCAGCAGCAACATCTGCCTTTTTCCTCAGCAAGTCAATAGTTTGTTGCAGGAGGGAAGCAAGGTATGGCAGGGCTTTTCTTCCCTTCAACACATTTGGTGCTGTGCTGAGTTTTCTCATGCCTAATAATTGAGCTGATTCGGCCTTTCAGCAGGATAGCAGTGGTCTGAAACAAGGAATTAGTTTAATACCTTATGACAGAACTAATGTTAACACTTTAATTTTCCCGTTGGCAACAAGGAGCCTTCACTTGGCTTTGCCACTGCCAACAGCTTTCCTAGCTCATGGGTGACAGCCTCCCTTCTCTGTGTGCAAAAAATGCAGAATATATCCATTCCTTACAGGGAAATGAAAGAATTAAGTCCTAGTTATACTATGAAGCCAGCAAAGATCAGCAACAATGAGAGATGAAGGCTTCATTATTTTAGTAAAATGTTACTTTGAAGACATGTTTCTAAAGGAGATTGATTACAACCAGGAAGCCGAAAGACTATCCATTAAAGATATGACTCCAGATAAAGGCCAATTATTTTTAAAAAAACTAACTGCTTTTTAGTTTTGATTAATGACTTGGCAGCAGCAATTGGACGTTTTAACAGGACTGGGTCCACTGTGGAAATGAACATCACTGGGAGTCATTGGTGCAAAACTAAAGATTTAGAGTAATGACCAGATAAGCCCACAATTTTAGCTGTTTTTTGTATTTCTATGTGTGTGTGCAAGGAGTCAGTGATGTTGTTTATCTGACAGCTGCTAGGTCAGAGACTTTTGTGCTCAGAACAATACAGAAGCATGAGTTCCAGCATAAGGTCAAGTCTAGATACAAAGAGAAAGGTATCATTTCTATTTGTGACCATGAGTTTCAATGGGAAACAGGTTCTGCACTCGGTAGGGAATTTTTTAAAAATAGTTGGCATCAACAGAAAGTAAATGAAATTAACAGTGTTTCTTCTGTTTTATAAGCAAAGTACACATCAGGTTATAAGCCCAGTTCAGTGTAGAGTTTCATTTATGCATCTTATTCTTTGCAGAGGCTAGCTCTGCTAATTTTCCTGAAGAACTGATAGTCAGAAACCTTAGATCTGAATGCAGAAGAGGAAAAACGCAGTTTAGGAAATACTACAAACCTATACAGAGCTAAGCATGTATAAAAAGACATTTGGGGCTTAAACTGTATGAAGACAGCGTGGCTTTACTGAGTGCTGCTCTTGCTCTCTCCTGGCTGGGTCAGGCAGGGAATCTACTGTTGGAGTGCATCCCTGCTTGCAGCCATTTTACTCTCTCCCACGTTTTGCTCTAATCTTCTCCCAAAAGTTGCTGTACCTCCGCACCTGCACAAGATATGTGTGTGTGTGTTAAACGTGTGTTAAATCAAGTAATGGCTGTCCAGGCCTTGTTGTAATTAGAGCTGCTGTGAGCTGTTCTCCAGAGGGTTGAGTTCTGGTGAAAAATCTCCTCCAGGTAGATTAGGGATAGCTCAGCAGCTTGCTTCCCCCTTCCCATTGAGTTTTCGATGAAAAGGCGAGTCTGAAAGCTGCCAGTACTTATATTTTTGTATTCTACTACCCTATCTGAGGATGGTATCAGTTATCAGCACCAAAAGAGAGAGAGTGAGAGAGAAACTTTGTGCTCACAGTAAAACACGGATATTTTTGAGCTCATTCCTTAAGTGTCGGAGGGAAGGAGTTAGTGATTAGCTGGAGAGAGGGAAGTGTTTAATGGAGGTATTTCTCTACTGACTTCAGCCAAGATCTTTCAAGGCTCATAAATGCAGTGTTTTGTTTCTCTTGTTGCTGAATGATATGGAACACTGGATAGCTCTTTTGCTTTTGTCCTTTTTTTTCCCCTTTTGTTTTATTATTTTCAAACTCTCTCATCTCAGATAAAAAGACATTGCCAGAATAAAGAAACCAAAATAGCCAGTCTTATTTTGTTTTCATTTCTCATGTCTCAGCATCCACGTTATCCTTGATGGGTGTTCTTCCTCCTGAACCAGCAAGATTTCTCCTTCATTATGAAAAAGGTCTTGACAGTTTTGTTCTGGAGTATATGATTTCTGCCAAGTCAGTTTATAAACTACAGTAAGATTCCAAGGCCCAAAATGAGACTGGTGTTTGATGATCCTATAGATCCCACAGCCGACACTTCTTTTAACTGAATGTCGCCCCTCCTGCCTGGGTCTGCTGATGAATTGAAACATCCAGTAACTACAGAATGTGAATTGATGAGGTTAAACAGTAGCAAGGAGAGAATCTGCAGCTTCCTTTTCTTTCAGTAGAGAAATCTGTATGTCCCTCAAGAGCCTTTTTAAAGACCTTGCAAATAAAGTTCAGGACAGTGAAGTGCCATTAATTAATCACAACCTGAGTTCCCAGTGCAAGGCAGGAACTGCTGCTTTTGGGACTAATGGTTGAAATCCCAGACCTCATCCACAGAAGCACCTGTCTCTTGTGTCTTGGGGTTAAATTTTGTCTGTTTTCTTTTCTTTTCCCTGTGTTTTCTGATCATGATTCACGCACTGTTTGCATTATTCTGGCATTATTATTCACTGGAGGAAATATTTGAAAGGGAGATGAGATTTGCTGAGAAGAAATCTTGTCTGCTTTTCACAGTTCTAAGGATACATTCAAAACAGAACCTCCTTTTAAATTAACATTGTGGCAGACTGAGTTACCTCTTTAAGGACATTACTCTCCTGTAGAAGTTTTTTCTTATAAGAGAATTATTTGAGTTTAGTAAACAGAAGCATGGATTCATTCTGTGTCAAGAAGATTTGGGCATTTAGGGCTTTTTACTTGGATGGGGTTTTTTCCTAACTTTTTCTTCACTTTCCTAGAAGATTTGTTCTAATTTAAAGTGTATTTCAGATGTTTTGTTATACTTACATTTCCGTATGCTTCATGCTGTTGGTAGGAATCTCTTTTAAAGAGATAAATGATATAATTTTTCTTGTCTGCACCAGTAACTGTTTTCTCCAAGTCAATTTCTCATTGTTTTGTGAATGTGTAAAAACTCTCAGGCTTAAAAAAATATACTTTTCTAACATTGTTTGTTTGGACTCAAATTTAATAAGTGAATTAAATAAGTGAAATGGAATATGAGGCATTTTTAATCAATTATTATGTAAAATGTAAGAAGTGCACTATGAATTATTTCTTTATATGATCAGACACATGACACTAGGACAGGAAGGTCATAGCTTCAGACAGAGAGACACAGGACAGCGGGAGATTTCCACAGCTCATTTAAAATATGTTCATAGTTTTCTGGCATCTTTTGAATTTTGAGTCTGGTTGCTAAGGAAAAAAAACCCCAAACGTTAAGGACAAGGGAGATTTACTGGTTATTGTAGCTTTCTGAGCTCTTCTAATAATTTCAGCTTTCCTGTGTGAGCTTCAGTTTTCTTACCGCTTTACCTATTAAATTGTTACCTATCACTCCATTGAAGAATTAATGTTCATTTAGATGCGCAGCCTAATTCGGTGTTGACTTTTGGAAACATTTTAGGCATTATTTAAATGTTAGTGCCACCTTCCTGTATATTCAGAGTGCAATGACAGCAACTGCTGCACAGTTTCTTCACTGGGACACAGGGTGAGTGTTATTAATAGTAAATACTCAACATAAACCCTTGCATTTGAAATTCTCCTATGGTCCCTGCTGGATGTGCAGTGCAGCCACAGTTGGTGATGGCAGGGTGACTGCAAATCACCAGCCAGAGCTTGAGCTGTTTTGCAGAGGGGGTTTAAAGTGCAGTTAGTTGCAATAACCATTTAAGATTATGGAAGATGAGATATCCGTCTAACTGCAGGCTCTGCATTTTCCCTTTTTTCCTCAGTGGTGAGTCTGTGACCGGACTTTTCAGAGAGGATTTAGGAATACCAGCTGTGGTGACCAAGTCCCTCAAAAGAAGCAGAGGAAAATGAACTTTAAACCTGGATGGCATGGAGGTACTTGCTGAGGTGTGGGAGGAGAAGAGAGTGAGAGCAATCTGACAAAAACACTGCTCCTAGAGGGTTCCATACCACATGCATAGGAGCTGCCTTATGTGAAAGCAAAGAAAAAATGCCATTGGAAAGAAACACCGCTTTGTGGACATCTTGCATGCAAATACATCTGTGCTCATATCTGTGCTGGAATGCAGACATAGATACAGATCATTAACATCTATTTTCTGAAGGTGATCCAAGGTATCAATCATCTGAATTACTGCAGTAAAACCTGTCTTCTAATGAAACAAAAATGAGACGTGAAAATAAAAGGTAACCTACTTTTAAATGTTTATAGAAGATAAAGGTTTAACCACAAGTCTTTCATCAAATGGAAGACAGTAGGAAAAAAGTTTAGCAAATGCCCTTTGGCTGCTCTTTACTGTGTGGTGAAACCTCACAGTATCTCACCTCATATACTATATGGGCCCTAAAGGCAGCTGGAAATGTTTAGAAATATGTCTATTTTGGTACATGGCTACCTCTCTATCTGTTATATCCAGCAGTGTTTCAAGGAAGGGAGATATTTGCTTAAATGAAAAGCCCAGACCAAAGTGTGAGATGGTAAATGGTGCTCGAGGGTATACAGCAGTCTAAACGGTGCCCTCTGTTAAAAGAATCAGCCACCTGACTGCTCATTAGTTAGCAGTAAATAATGAGGAATAGCTTGAGGCAGGAGCTCAGAAGTGCAGATGTCCCAAAATATTCACCCAGTTTGTGGTGTCATGAGATCTGTAGTGTTGTAAGGTAAAATACACGTAATCCCTCTTCTGAGCAAAGTAAAGCTTTTTACAGTCTTTGTGCAGTCTAGTAATTTTGTATAATCTTTTCAGTGAGGATATCAGAAAAGGAAAAGCAAGGGTCATGAGATAAGGCAATGACTACATAATTTCTCCCTTCCCTGTCACGTTGTGTGCCCAAAAGGCATTAAGCAATATGTGAACAACCCTGAAAATTCTGCCATATGGATGCTGCCCCCTTCTCCTTCTCAAAAGGCAGTAGGTGATGAATCTTGAATTAGACTAATAACAAATATGAATTTCTCAGATGGCTCCTGTTGTTTAAATGGGAAGACCAGCATCTCAAACCAGAGTTACCCTGAAAAGATAGGGAGTTTGGGTGAGGAGGGCGAACAGTGACAAGGTTGGGAGAAAGACCTAGTCATGTTTAACAGTGATGGTGCAATTGCAAAGAACTGCAGAGATATATTAGGTTTGAGTAGAAATTAATTTAAAAATCTATGGACAGCTTTTTAAAAGTTGTATATCTTTTCTGATAAGGTATTTTTATATGCTAGAGACTCCTTCTCTTAGATCTATAGCAAGTCTGGTTGTCTTTGCCAAATTTTAGGTTGCTTTGGGTTTGGGTGCTCTCTAAGGTCAGAAGATACCAATAGTAAAGCTGTTACAAGAATTTCAGTCACAAAGAATCTTCATTAAATTTTAATGAAACTTGGGCTGCTAAGTGCCTAGATTTTGCCTTTTCTGAGCATTTCTTCTTTTTTTCTGTTTTTGCCAGTTTGGGTACAGCTCCCCAGTTGTCTGAGGCCATGTGAAGCAACAGCCTTGTGAGGGAGATGAGAAGGAAGACCAAAGTCGAGGTCTCTCCACAGCTATCCTGATGCAGCAGCCCCTGCACTGGTGAGAGGTGATACCTCTTCTCTACTCTGTTCTGGCTTGTCTCCATCTCCCTGACCCTCCAGCAGTGCATCAGAGCTCAGCCTCAGGCTCCAGTAGGTCTCATCATCTCTTGTATCAGGTGTCATCTTACGTCATCCTCTCCCTACAGCTCACAGCACTACCTGCCTTGATGTTTCTTTGATGTGTCCAGCTTAATCTCATACCAGACAGCCCCAGCAAAGGTACCTGCCCAGGAAGGTAGTCTGGGCAGACTCAGATGCCATGGCTGTTACACGCTTTTCAGTCATTGCTGCCGTAATCACTGCCTGGGGAGGGACTGATTGAGGTCCCTGCTCTGTTCACAGGAGGTTTCTTACCTCCTCCTTGCCACAATCTGCCCCTACTTGTGGCCTATTTATTGTGCTTTGCATGTTTGTTATCTGAGCTGAGATGCTGAGCTGAACCCCCTTTTCCCCTGACTTCTTATCTTTCAGCACTGTGTCAAATCCTGTTTGCTGAGAACCTGAAACATTTTTTATCTGGTCTGAAAAATCAAACAAATGCTTGGGAGCTTGGGAGCTACCTAAGCATCATAACCAGGGGGTTTAAATTAGAAAGTGGTTAGTGTTTAGGAAGAACTTAAAAATGCAAGCCTGGACTGCAAGTCCAGGTTCTTTCTTTTGTTCCTATATGCCTCCCATTGATCTCATCATATATGCCAAAGGCAGAAGGGATGTTTGCAAACAGATGGGGAGCTGAGCAGTAGTCAGAAAGCATGGGGAAGGGAGGATGGATGCCACTGCTGAGTGGGCTCTACCAGAAAGGGATAAATCTAGCTGTGTCCTCCCAGTCTGTGCCAGGCTGGGCCCACCCTAATTCTTGATCTCCTCTTCCCTGCTGATGCTTGGTGCAATTCCCATCTTGGGTCCTGCATATGCTCAAAACGTTTTGTTTGTCCTGAGGGACCAAATTCAAAGGTAGAGGGGTTCTCCACCAAATGGTCATTGAGCCCAGGAAAGGCTGCTGTGGGACTGCTCTGGGAACTTTAATCTGTGAGACAAACTATCTGTCATTTTTTGTGACTGTTAAACTTTCATATTCTCTGTTTCTCTCTCTGTCATGCATTTACACAAATTGAAATTTAAAAAGAAAGAGCAAGTGGAAAGAAAAGCGGGAAATCCAACCTCAATAAACTCTCCATAAAATCCACAAATTAAGGGCAAGTACATAATGAAAGCATATTAGTCAGAGAGCTATAAATTCCAGCAAATTGATTGTCATATATAATCAAAAACATACTATAATATATAATAAGTTGAAATAAATACCACAAACCAACCTCAGGCTGTAAATGTTTAAGATTAGTCCTTCATACCACATGTACCTGAGGTATAAATACAGAAACAGGAAGGCTTAAAAAAATAGAAAAAGGTGTGTGTCTTAAAAATGGGAATTGAAATGAAAATGCAGCCCTTTGAGTTACCTTTAGAAATGGACCTAAAGGGTTTTCAAATCATAGATACATTCTCATGCACCACTCAACAGTGAACAGGTTCCCCTTCTTGAGGTGAACCCATAGAAAAGCCTCTAGTGATGGCCCTCAAAGGGTGTGTCCTTCTTGATCTGTGTGGAAGTGACAAATGCAGTGAGTGGCTGTGACACAAGGTTTGCTTTGAGCAGCCAGCGTGGCAATGCCTTGACTTGATTGAGAGTGGATGGAGACCACCAGCTGGGCCTGCAGGAGCTCTGCTGGCTGCCGTACAACTCTGCCATGTCCCAGACCTGCCTGTGCTCCTTGGGTGCTCCTTTTTCCCCACAGCAAGCTGCACCTTACCCACGGTTGCCTGGGGCCCCTCAGTTAAGGACAACCCCATCCACAGTGATGGGACACCTTCAGGAGCTACCTCCTGCTTTGTGATGCTCACGAGGACCTGCAAGTTGCTGATGGGTTGATGGATTTCAGATCACTTGTCAAATTACTGTCTATACTCTTTTAAAGCAAACTACTTTGACCTTCAAAGTTAGCATATGAAACTAGTAGACCAAGCTAGCAAGAGCCTGTATTTCATATAAACATGTACAATTGTTTCTATGTGTAGTCTGAAATGACCTGATCAGGAAGCCCAGTGCCCCAGAAACGGTCTAGAAGCCAGTTTCTTCTTTATTTAGTATATATACTGAATAAGCAGTTGCTAAGGTGCCTTCCTGCTTGCATTATTAATGTGGTATAGGCCTATGGTTTCCAGTATCGTATATGTGGAATTTCTTTTGTCAAATCCTAAGCAACCTGCGTCTAATCCTCCAGCAGGAAAGATGTTCAGAAATCATGGCACTGGGCCTTCTGTTTGAAACCATTTAGTTCAAAATGAGGAATGTGTGATGAGCACCCTACAGCCGAAGTAGCATCCATGTTATTAAAGACACATTAACACCAAATAGGACAGGCAAGGAGTGAAATGATCCCGAGAAACCAATTAGGATAGCTGGCAGCAGGATAGGGCAGTGTGCAGCATGGCTGGGCTGGAGAAGCTGGAGACCTAGTTCCCCATGAAGGTCTCCCAACCCATCTAACTGAATCCATACTGGGGCAAATGTGGCTGAAAAGCAGGAATCTGCTGTCAGCTGGTGCTGCAGTATGGCTGGTGCGGGACGAATGAAATCCCTTGGGTAAAGGCTGGTAGAAGGAAGTGCAGCCTCGCCTGAGCTGGCTGTAGGCATCAACTGTGCCACGATGCTGAACACAGACCTGAAATATAAAGCAGTTTTCGTTCACATGGAGCCTGAATTGCACCACTCTGTCAGTAACTATTGCCAAAGCCCTTCAGGTGAAGATAGACTTGAGAAGCCTCCCGAAACTGCCTGAAACCTGATACTTCCTGGCGGGATTCGAGTCCCACTGTCAATAGCGTGTCAGTGCGAAACGGAAGCAGCAGTGTTTACAAAATTAACAAATGGACTTCAAGTTAAACACTGGGCAATTTGTGAGACTGCTTTTTTTTCTCCAAGCATTGACCAGTCTCCTGAGATTACTTGCAGGTGAATGTTCTGTTATTCTTTCTGGATGGACTTATTCTTACATCATGTCATTTTTAATTGCTTTTCTTGAGAAAATATGCTTGCAGCTCCATCCTGTTAGCCTCCTTAGGGTGCTCTTGATGTTAACCTTTTCCCAGAGCTGCATTCACTAAATCACACATACATCTTTACTGGCTTCTAATAAATTACTGCAGTTGGGAATGCAAAACTATATTCTGTATATGGTATGTGACCTATGATATTAAGCTATGGGATTGCACATAGTACAAAAGTAAATGGCATGAGGTTGTTTGAACTGGGCCCTGATCCTGCAAACATATACACGCTGTGTATATTTCAAGAAGTCTTGCTCACTTCCCTGGGACAGCAGACAGGAAAAAAAGTTCAACACGTGCCTAAAGACTCAGAATCAGGACTTAAAATGTTAACTCCTACAGCAAGAAGGAGAAGGTTTTATCACAAGACATCCTCAGGAAGATGTAAAACAGGAGGCAGCCTCCTATCTGCCAGGGTAGGATCTGCCTGCCTTGCTTTGCTAGTCCCTGAGCCTCCATCCAGCCTCCGCAAAAGTGGGGGATCTCAGTGATCACACCCCCAGAGAGTTCCTGAGTGGGTGCAAAGCCTTGGCAGGCCTGGGTTCCCTCTGCTTCATCATCATCCCTAATAATTTCGGATGAAACACATACACCATGTGATATTTTTAGCAAACTCAGCTATAGCCTGTGGACTGAAAGTACATCACTTGTTTCGACAAGTAGCAAATATGAAGCTGGAGGAGAGGACAGGAAAGTATCCAAAATTGTAATGGGTATTATTACTTTTCATCAAGCCAGCAGGACTCCTTGCAACAGGATCAAAATAGCTCTTTGTCAAAAGTAAAAGGATTTGCTGCCAAGGTTTATGAGGAAAAAGCTACACTAATGCATTCATTAGGTTATACAATGTTTATCTCCTTTTTCCTTTTAGTTTGCACCCTTAAATGTAAAAAGCAGATCCATCAACATCTAATGTTTCTTCAAAACACCATGTAGTGTCTAGAAAACTGAACTGTCAGACATGCTTGTCATGTACACATATTTTGTTATTAAATGTGTTTGGGCATGAGTTTTGGCAGGATTTCTTCACAACTCTCCTGAACTTTTCTTGACACCTTTTATGGCACGTAATACATCTGCAACTGAGGGCTTGGTAAGCCCTTAACTCTTTAATTATGAGCCTAGAAACTCCCTTCCTAATTATTGTCCTATAAGCAACATGATCTAATTCTCATGCCAAAGCCCAGAAATTCATGCTGCAGGTGCTTTGCTTTGTTTGGCTGCCTTTTGCTATTTTTTTTTCTTTTTTCAGTGTCAGGAGAGTAGTGTGTGCTTTGCATTCTTGCCTCAGTGTAATCCTGGGGTAGTTTGCAGTCTCTTGCTAGCTGCCTGACTGAAGTGTAGCATTTGCTGCTTTTTCCTGCACCTTTTTCTCCAGTTAAGGTCACTGCTCAGCTCTCACACAGTGCATGCTGCTTGGACCAGTTTTAATCAGAGGAGCAATTTCCTCCTGTGAAGGGTTGGGGTTTAGTACTGGCGATTGTGTAGCACCAAGTGTTGCCAGAAACCTCTTTCAAAGTGAGCAGGACTCATAAGTACTGTAGGAAATAAAAGAACAAGGCTCACATAGCTGACGTGTCTAACGCCACATAAATCCCTTTTTTCCCTCCAGGGAAGCTGAAGTGGAAAGTAGATCAGTACCTTGCCAAAGGCCACAGAGGATATCAGTGCTGGAGAGAGAACGGACCCCGCCAGTCCCCACTCTGCAGCCTCCACGCCATCCCTTTGAAAGCTTCATTTCCTTCTATTGGACTGATTTAAAAGAGAATAATGAAACAGGGAATTTTGCTCTTTTTCTTACGACTTGAGGGAGGAAGTCAGGAAAATGTTTGACTGACAATTTAATTAATTTAATAAAAGAGGAATTACATAAATTGTTGTTTTTTGTGAAATATCTGCAGAAACTATAAATCATGAGTATATCATATTAACTATTAAATCAGAAAAGAAAGACACAGCAATCTAAAAAACTAGAAAACACTTTCATCTTTCCAAAGTATCAGGAAGTCATATGTACTCATGCCATACTTGTATGACACAATTTTATGTAAGCCTAAATATAAATAAGTTAATATATTTTGCTTTCTTACATTCTAAACAAAAAATATGTACTTCATTGGAAAATGAATTTCTGTTTTCCTTTTGATATTCATTCAGCACTTATGTATCAAGTTGATCATCTTACTAAAAAGGTTTCTGTTCTTCCTTAAATCTGGAGTTGTTAGCACAGCCCCATCAGGCAACAGCATCCTTCCATAGCCTTTCAGAACACATACAAATGGCACAAGGTGCTAAGAGATGCAGGCCACGAGGCCAAGAAGTTTAATGATGGATTTATTATTGAAAAGTGTATGCACTTTGCTGAAATACTCATTGAACTTCAGGCTCCTCTTAAAGTTGCTGTTTAAAGAACAGAGTTGAGTCCTGGAACAGTCTGTGCAATTTCCAGGGAGGAACCCAAAGGACTCCTCCTGGATGACAAATTGTAGAAATTTCCAAATCAAGTTGTAAACTTTCTTTCCGGGTAAATAACAATTGTCAAAACTGTCACTCTTCCCTACGTTTATACAATGACAGAGACAAAGCTTAAACTTCATCAAAATTCAAGACACAAACAAATTCAAACTTTTACATTAGTTCATACTTGGATTTGAATTTAATAATTCGGACTGACTTTGGTAGTCATATTGGTTTTGCAACAGCAGCTTTCCTATGGCTGTATTTTTCCAGGCTGATAATTTTTGATAAAGCTTTTTAAGGTTCAAGATCAGCACCACCTGAAATCTTGTTTAAGAAGAGCAAAGTATTTTCCTACCTCTTCCTGTGCAGCTGACTAATTACTGTGAGTTTAATGTTTTTGTGTTAAATGGCATTGCTTCAAACTCTGTGCATGTCAAACAGCAGAAAGCTAGGGGAGTTTGAAAGGTTATCACTGTTTCTCTTCGAATTCCTGTGTACTGAAACCCTTTGGAGGTGGCTGCCTACTGCAAATCATTGTTTGACAGCTTCACTCAACTTCGAGACTTGTCAACTCAGGGGCCAATCTGACAGCTCTCAGGCAATAAAGTAAACAAGGGATTTGGAGCGTCAGGGAAGGAATGCTTAAAATCATTCCTAATATTTCTCCTATTCATAACATGTCACCAAGCCAGCGAAGCTATGAAGGCAGCAAGTCTCAGCTTCTTATGGATCCCAGGTGGTGTTTGCAGGGTGAGGGAGAGCTTGGGGGAGCCCTGGCAACAGACTTCCACCAGGTATCATCCAGACTTGTACCCCTGATAGTATTCCTGATAATAATGAAAACTCTAGGCATTCTTCTTCAGATGGATGGATTTTCAGACACTTTATGCACTGGTCTGAGCTAAAAGATGATTCAGTATCAGTGGAAACAGAACATCATGTAATAGTTGTTCTTTAAAACAAAAAAATGACCACATTATATGTTTTCTGTGCAATAATGTAGTTAAGAAAGACTTCTTTCCCAGCATCCAGGAAACCTGCAGACTCTGGCTGTAAAAATGCTCAGATGCAGATGGTGCTGGAATCTTGATGTCTACATGGATATCACCACTCACATACCCGTCTGTGGACTTACAACATATCAGCACATGAACTAACAGGTACATTTTCTGAAACAGTCACTTTTACAGGGTCCTGCCTCTGTGGAAATTATCTGAGACACCTTAAGTAGCCTTTTTTTTGTTTTGTTTTTGGAGAATCTAAGCCCAAATTTGATAGTCTCACTATGTTAATGCATTGCCAATTGAATGCTTACAACTATTAGCAGCTTTTGTGGATGTAACCTGATTCTTTGGATATTTTTCATTGTAAGTTTTAGTACTTCTATCAGGGAATAATTTGTTTCAAAATAAAGTATAGAAAATCTAATCTAATTTTTAGATTAGTGTGACTGCTCCTTGCACATCTATTTTGAGAACTCCTGCTGCTAACACACCTAGAACTGACCCCTTTGTTAACTGCATGGCATGTGCATGACAATAAGTTACCTGTTGTCATTATTGAAAATGAGTAATGACTTGATAGCCTTTTATGATGTTATTTAAAAGTCATTTTTTCTAAAAGAAGAACTATCTTCCCTCTTGAGGTAATGCTTGCCTTTTTTAAAAGAATAACTCCATTAACTGTTGCTGCTCTGTACTATTATAGGAGATTTTCTAATTACTGTAGTTGCTACGCAGTGGTTATGGCTAAATTGTCTTGTGATTACTGCTCTAATAGGGACACCTTACTAGACACCCAACTAGCATGAATATGTGTAGCTGGGTTTTCAATGGATTTAATCTACTGCAGACTAGCTGTAACATTTAGGGATGATGTTAAACATCTTCATTTACAGCAGTATTACAACTCCGTTAATTCATATTTTAAACTGAGCCCTGAACAAATGCACTTCAGCAGCCACTTGTGCTTGCTAACAGATTAAATGCTCTGGACCATGAGAAGAAAGGAAATCTCTATAGGTTGCTAGCTAATGGTTGTTTTCTTTACTGTTGGAGTCAGTGAATTGAATTGTAATGGACTGGATTGACTCCACATATGGAAATTACAAAGAACAGGATCATTTTCTTTCCAGATGAAAATCTCAGTTATTCTGAAAGTCAGCTATGTACTTCAAAATGCTGGACTGCAAGACACTATTTGAAACTCTGCTAGGTCTTTTTTAGCATAATATTCCTTGCTTATATATGTGCCATTACTTTGCATTAGCAGCTTAATAGTTGCTATGAATTTAGTTGGTTTGACATCAGAGCATCATGTAAAAGCAACATGCATTGTGCCATGACAGTGAGCAATACTTGGTCAAGGATGCACGTGAATTTCATTGCTACCAATGTCCAAGTAAAAATTGATAAGGGGAGTAGATCTGCGGGCCTGTGTTCTTTCGCAGTGTTCCCAAAGCTTATCTAGCCTAACCTGTATTCCCAGATTTTCTCTTGCTGATACTATCACGACAAACTGAGACACATCATAGCTGCTCTGATTAAGTAGCAGAAGGGCAAAATTTCCACCACTGAAACTGCTCTTACTGCGCAAAGCTAGACAGAGTGATGGAAGTTAATCACTGAAACACGAACAGACAGGACTAGCTTGTCATAATATGAAGGCATCAAATCACAGCTCTGTAAAACTCCTCAGTGTTTTATCATGAACAGCTGTCAAACTCTTATAATTTCATTATTAATACATTGCAGAGTGGTTTCCTCCCTTAGCTGTTGCCTGTAGCAATTTTTTTAATGGAACTGGCCTTGGCCATATTTACTGAAAATGAGCTACAATTCTGCATGTGCCTGTGTATAAATGTATGAAAAAGCACAAAAAGAAGGAAATAATTCTCAGACCTAGCTCTATGCATGGCAGGAGACTGCCCCACATAGCCCACCTTCCATCATGTCCCTTGGATTGCAAAGAAGGAGGGCTGTGAGCATTGTTAGAAATCTGTGTTAAGCTCCATGGGCACAATTCCTTTTCTCCCCATGGTAACACCTGTGAATAGTGCAAATAGGAATGGCTTCAACATCATCCATTCCTGGGGAAAAACATAATGGAGTTATCACTGACTTACATACAGCCAAATCTGGGGAGAATTTAAATAATAGTAAAGTCTCTTTCACTGTGTTTCCACATGAAGGGAAAGGCGTGGGTCTTCTGTTTTTTCAGGGAATGTCTGGGGCTGCCCATGCAGTGTTGCAAAAGTCATGTTAGACTTGAACCAAACTAGGTGAAACAAGATGGTCTTTACATTCCTTCCGCCTCTGGCCACCAAGGCACATGTACGCTGGGCCCGAGCGGCCCCTGCTGTCCCTTCCGGGGCAATCTGGGAGCCAGCAACTAAAGGTGTGTGGAAAGTCCCTGGACATTTTATTTGAACTGAAATTAATTCCCTTGAAAATTACTGCTAAACAACAGGTATTACAGGCTGTAATAACCACCAAGCTGCTCTTTGCCATAGTGGATTCCTGCCAGGACAGGATTTGTATCTCTTACAAGATATTTCACATCAGTCTTGAGGTCTGGGACTCTTTGGACTCCCAACTCTATGAATTTGCTTGTTTAAGACTGTTGGTGTTTCCTTTAAGTTTTTAAGAAATAATAATAATAATTGTATAAACCTTTGAAGAAAAGAAAACTGCTGCTGGAGTCTGTTTCTTTTGGATTTTCTGAGAAGGTTTCTGAGGAGGGCACCTCCATGACAATATAATTAAGCAGTGAGACATGACAGCTAGTCATTTCAGGGTTATTATTGTATGCCTAAGGTGGCATTGCAGGCATGAGGCTGCGAGTGGCTTTAATCATCCATTAAGTGCAATAATCCCTTTGATACGCACTGTCTGGGGAGACTTACCAAAAAGGAATTTATGAACAATATTAAGAGGAACAGACAAACCGGTGAATGCACTAGGTGTGAGTATTAATGTGGTTGTAACATCACTGACAGACACTCAAAAAGGCTTATTTGTGTCAAGTTTTCCTGACTAAAGACACCCCAAAGGAATTATTTTTAATGAGCAAAGTGCTGCAAGGACTTCTTTGTAGTTTTGCTTTTTTCCTCTTTAAATATTTGTCTTCTATATTTTGAGCATAGATCATACAGATATTAACATGTATAAGTTCAGTTGATCCTGTAGTACAGATGGATAAAAATGCTGATGGCATGTGATGATACAGTGCCTGTCCATAGCAGGCAAGTCTTCCATAAATGCCATTATTTGAGGATTCACAATCCTAGCTCATCTTGGTACCCTCACCTGGCACTGAGAAAGTTCCTTCCTATGTGAAGATCAGTGCTGTGGTTTCCAAATCTGTTTCAGCTCTTAGAGCTGGGAATATAACTGTGGTCCTCAATGGCCATGCAGATGTAGGTGCCAAATTGCCAAGCTACTTCATCAACCTAGTAAAATATTTTGATTGGTTTTAAAGGAAGAGCATAAAACATGGATGTTTTCATATGAAATGGGTTATGGAAAGACATAATTCTTTAAAAAAACATAATTGTGTGAATTTTTTAAATGCAAAGCTTTGTGTCACTAAGTGGAGAAATCTGGTGCCAACATAAATGTTGGTAATACGTTCATCATATTTACAGGTCTGGAAATGTTTGCTTTTCCTTGGCCTCCTTTATATATATTAGTACATTAAAATATTCATCAAAATGTAAATATGAGTTAAAATATCTTCTTCATCCCAAAATTGCTCTAAGCTGTATAGAAAAGAGTATTTTGCTGAATTTGCCTTTGTTTGAACTTAGGTTTGCATATTTTGTACTGTATAGAAAAAACTTTGCCCTTTATTTGAAGTCAGTTTTGAGTGTGTAATTACCATGCTCCAATTTCCATTTGAACAGTCAGGGTTCTCCTGTCAGTCCTGTTTGAGTACATATGGGCTGAACAATTAAAAACTTCCTGTTGTGGGTGTGGGGGGGTTGTGGGGATTTTGTTTCACTGAAGAAGCGGGATAAAAATTGCAAACCTGAAAATGAAAATTGATGAGAATTGGACTCGTATTTTATTTTGTTTTTCCAGAAGATTTATGGAACTGCAGCATAGCAGAGCTGTTGTCAGTGGTTCCCTAAAAAAGGAAAAAAGTATTAGTACTAAATAAAATGTGTTTTTTGAACAATACTTGAAGAATTAGTCTTTTAAAAATTGCCACAGCTCCTCTAAGGAAAGAGTTAAAAAGAAATCTGCTAAAGTGTCCCTAGGGACAGGATAGTCCAGTTTTGAAAAAAGTCATTGTTATGCTAGTAATAGGATATATCTTAAGCTTGTTCTTAAGTCTCATTTTCTTTACTGCAGGTTGAGAAAGTTCCTCTCCATTGTGTTCCATGCAGTTGATCTGGAAAGGAATGGCAAAGCTGTGCAAGTCTTTGCAACAAAAAAGAACCCTCTTCCTGTAAAAGCAAGACCTGCCAAAATAAATAGGGACATCAGCAAATTGTACAGATGGTAATTTATTTTAAACACGTGTGTATGTATTATATATAATATGACTATGAATATATAGTGTGTATGGGTGTGTGTATTTATATGCATTTGCATATGTATCAATATTTTCAAGAATATAGGTTCTGGAGCCTATATTAATCAAAGCAAGCTTTCCTGGAAACTGAGCTCTCAGCACAGCCCAGCCTGCTCACAAGTTCAGCTTGCAGAATCCTGAGATGGAGGTTACTGTGCTGGGATGCAAAAGCTAATTTCTTAATCATGATTAAATTAACAAAAGTAATGCAAGTTCTCTATGCCTGGAACAGCCAGATTAAAATGGCATGGTTTGGTGATTAGAAGGTTTTAGTAGGAAATAAAACTTTTCTTGTCACTGGGCTGCGCTGGCAGAATGAACGCAGCAGCTGGAACACATATGCAGAGTGTTTACTGGAGCGACTCTTACACTTTCAGACAGAAGGAAATCCTGTGCAGGATTGGAAAGCACAGAGAGCTGTCACCAGGGAATAGGCTGTCTGTGTGTCTCCATGAAATAAAAGCTGTGTGGACCACAGACCCTGCAGTGGGCACTTCCTGCCCCTTTCACTGCAGCAGCTCAAGATTGCTTTTTCTTTCCGCCTTTTTTTTTTTTCAATTTTGCTGAAAGATATCAAATCTATCAGTATTATCAGCAGAAACGCCGATGAAGCTCAGGATTTACTTTGTATCAAACTTCAAAAATCTGTTTAAGGGTGGCGGTTTTGTTGGCTTTTGTTGTTCTTATTTGGCAAAAAGAGAAACTGCAAATTTGGCCATTGCTCAGGTTGCATAGTTTAGGCTAATAAGACATCTGATATTACTTGAGGTGCTTTTTTGTTTTTTTTTTTTCTCAAAGCTGTGTAGATTTCTAACTAGTATGAATGCATTTAAAGCAGTAGCAAACCCTGGCACCCAAGGGTTGCTAACACAAGGAATGTTTCATTGTTTGCTGATCTTCTAGCAATGACCAGTATCTGCTAATGAATAAGAAAAGGCATTCATTATCCAAATAATTTTAAAGATCCTAAATTAATGATGTGTTTATGTGACAGATTTGTGGGAGGGATTTCAGATATAATCACCATCAATCTGGCTACAGCCAAAATAAATTTTACGAAAAGTAAAACAAACGGTTGCACAGACAATGTAGGCCTTTGGGGGCTCACACAATAATCTGTGTTTTCTTATTTAGCTGTGTATAATATTTCTGTTCATGTCTTGTCCAGAAAGAATCTCAATATATATCACATTGCTGTTAAAGCTTAGAAGAGTCAACATATGCCACTACCCAAAGGGGAGCAAAGTAAAACATGAAAGACAGAAATACATACTTAAAATGTTTCTTTCAAAAGAGCAAGCCATGCCCAGGTACCTGTGTCAGACATGGTGCACTTCTAAAGGTGAGCATTAAACATAAAAGCTCTAATTCGAGGCTGGTGGCTTTTCACAGAAATATGTGACTATGTTGGGGTGTATGTTCTGGAAACCCCAGATGCTGCTGACACGGCTAATAAAATTATTGCAAGGTTCAAACTTTTGGTGAAGTTCCTGCGTATGTTCTCTCTTTTACTGAGCAGAAACGTCAGGTTTAATCAGATGAAGAGGAGAGGTGGGGCCTCAGTTTCAGAGGCACGGGAATGGCGCCGATGCAGGAGCAGCGGCCGTAGGCCCAGCCCACGCCATCCGCTCTGGCCTGGGCTCAGCGACGCGCGATGGCTGTGGGAAGCCGTGCTGGTGTCCGGGGGATGCTGATCCAGCTTGGAAGTGCTGCTTTGGGCTGGGGGGCTGAAGGCCACTGAGCACAGTGGCTGACTCTCCATGGACATGCTCCATTAATCAGTACCATTGACAAGGAAAGGCTTAAATTCCTATTTGCATGTTCCAGTAAAAATGCATCAGTAATTTTTAATTGTTTTAACACTGTTCTGCAAGTATGTTTTAAGGATACTGATAAAGGTCTTTTGGGTTGCTGAAGGCATGTCACCATCTTTCATTCACAGGTTCAAATGTAGTACACACAGCTGCCAAAAAAAATCTGCTTTTGCATCCTTGTGCAGTTTTCCTGCTCTTGTTATTGGTTTACAGTCAGTGTAATGGGAGTACGTGGCTGTCATTCAAACAGATGAAAACTTCTGGCATTGAAAAGATATCAAGGGGTCCCTGTTTTTTAAAGGAAATATACCCCTTTCTACTAGTGCATGATTTCTTGATCAGATAAATCCCATCTTGTGCTAACGTTTAAATTAAATGCACTGCTTTCTGACCCAACAATAACAAAAGCAAACCCACTCATTGCCAAGTATCATAAGCTCTTAAAATACATTCAGACAGTGCGATGATATTAGTAGGGAAGCAGATATCAGGTTTTGTCTGACAAAGCAAGCCACACGATGGAACATGAGAAGTACTGTGCTTACTGACTTCAGGATAAAATGAAAGACAGAAGCCCTATCAAAAATTATACTAATAATTTAATACTGTTCATTTATATGGAGACTTGGCCTGGAATTTCTCAAAGATGCTTCACAGAGAAAGACATTTTAATCTTATCTCTCCATCTAGGTGACCGAGTAAAGAGGTTAAACAATTTGAACTCCGATTTCAGAAAAAGCATTTTCCAAGGTGTGTTTGGCAAAGACTCTTTAAGAAACTAGGTTGTATTGCAGCAAGAAAAAAAAGTACAACAGTAGACTGGGTAATCACTAAACTTCACCAGAATTTAGTAAATTGGACAAAGCTTCACTGTGTGCTTGCTTATGTTTTGAACTCTTCTGTTAAGCATCACTACTAGCTATATTTAAGGGTTTGAGGAGGTACTGGGATGGACTTTTGGTCTTACCTACTGTGGCTGCTGGTAGCAGAGTTAGGCATAAAGCTTGGCTTGCACTTTTCTTTCTTCAAGCCTGTTGTCATCATGGATAAATATGCATCCACAATCCATAATCTGCTAACATATTGATAATTCTTTCTTTTCAAAGCTAGTGGAAAATTTGTTCAGACATTATAATACGTTTGATAGGAACACTGAGTTTCCTGACTTACGTGTTACTATTCATACCTGCTCTGAGGGGGAAAATAACAGAGTTCTGTGTTTTAAACAAAAGAACGAACTGTGGAAACAATATCATTCCAGCCCTGGCAGATGCATGGTGATTTCCAACAGCAGAGTTCAGCTGCATCAGCAGTTTCTCTGGCCATATTTATTGTCTTGGAAGGTGTTCTGCAATGGAGGGGCACCTGGTTCTTTCTGGATCTCAGTAAGAAAGACACATCTAGAAATAACATAATTAAATTTCTTTCATAATAATAAGGTAGAAATAGGAAAAGGAATGTACATAGTGAGAAAATTTTACATCCCTTTGGATGCCAGGAATCCTGCTTCTGTCCTGTATCAGGTGAATGCTGGATAGACAGCCCCAGGACAATGTTCACAATTCCCCTTGTGGATAGGCTACACATCCCTTCCATACCATAATGCCTTTTATTCAGCATAAGAAACAAAACCATATCGTCCATCTTGAGAGGTAAAAGTGTTGTCTCTTTCTCTCTGTCCTCCAGAGCATATCCAGCTGCACGTACCCAGTAAGGATAATTAGGAGCAGTACATATTTGGGTCAGTCCAGCATATCTGACCCTCCCACATCTGTTGCCACAGCAGTCCCTCCTGCCAGCAGAAGGGTATCTCAGTCTAATATGTCTGGCATGGCTTTCCCAAGATCACCAGCTCCTCAAAGGAAGTATGTTCTGCAAGGCTCTCAATACAGAAGGAAACTTCCTGACTACAGAACTCCAGAGAAGTTTCTCACTGATAGAGCAGGTTTTGCTTTTCTTCTCTTTGCCTGCTGATGTTCATAGTAATTTGCATAGTCATCCTCATTTGCATGGAGAATACACAGGGGCTGATTGAGTAATGATCCCTCTTTTTATCCTGGGCAGATTTTGTTCTTCTTTTCTTTTTAAAAGCCTGTTGTATCACCAGACCTTAGCAGATGGCCAGAGAGCCTTCTAATGGAAGGCAAACTAGTCTTGACTTCTGTGTTAAATTTGTGAGGTTATGCAATACTATGTACTTTGGACATCCATAACTGTCTGCTTCCTTCAGCCTTTGTTGTAGACTTATTGATAATAATTATTTTATAATCCAACTTTAAAAAAAAAAACCAAACCAAACCAAAACAAAACAAAAAAGAAGCTTGAGTATTGGTACATTCTCTGTAATTGCATGCTCATGATAAGTCTTGAACCAAATTTCTGGAAATAATGGAAGAATCACAGAGAGCTTAAATACCAAGGAGTGGTTGCTTCAGCTTTCCTTGGTAGTGAGAAGGACACTGGTAGATTAAGCTTATTTGTATACTAGAAAGCCATCTAGCACAGGAGGTTTATTCCTTACTGAGGGCTTAAGGAATTCTTTGTACTGAAGCCAATCTCTTTCTCAAAGACTTGAGCTCATCTGTCTGATGTCTTCCATGCATTATCAAGCTGTTGTCTTCAACTGTTCTGATGAAAAACTGCAAAAAGGATGCCCTGGGAGCATCAAGGATTCCATCAAGACAATAAAACCTGAATGCCCAAATATTTATCATGGAAACAAGACTCTAGAACAAATTTCAGCCAAACTGTACTGCAACTCTGACCTGATAAAGGAAACAGAAAACTTTGTGGGAAATTTGTCCTTGTGCCTTCTTTGAGTTCTTTCTGTTAATGAGCAAGCTTCAGTGCTACAGCTATTATGTAAACAGGAATTAAAACACAGGTTGTGTAAATACGTTGCATTTGAAAATTTGTGGGAATTTGATTCACTGCTTGATGTCCACCAGCTGTACACAGAACCAGCCAAGGGTTTGCTGCTAAGCTATAACAAGTTAAAGTGTATAATATTATTTTGATAGTGCAGAAATTTGATATTTGTGTAATACTGTGTTTGAAACAGGCTAGAATTCACTAGGTATTGCTGGTGGAGTGTGACCCTACCTCCACAACAGGGTGCTGTGCCACAGAGGCAAAGCAGGAAGTCAGACAGTTGGAGGATGTTCTGGACAAGAGAGTTCAGTGTGCACAGATTATTGGGGACATCATCTGCTTGACAGTCTTTGCACGCTCTAGGAAGTAACTTGTGACACTCCTGAGCTTTGCTCTTAGGATTGAGCCAAAATCTTCAATCTTCAGCCAAAGTTTATATCCCAGCCATTTGCTATCTGTCACTGGTTAAAGTTTACCAAGTGTCAACCTGCTTGCATTTCAAACACAAGTGTCAGCTTCTATGTCAGATCCTTTATTCTTCTGTGCATCTCTTGTCAGTGATAGGTTGTTCTCAATAATAGAAGAGAACTATTTCCACCACGCTAGCTTTTGCACGCAATGCTTCTTCAGCATCCTCTTTATTTTTTTAATTTAACCATGGAAGAGATTCTTCTACCCCTGTGGCTCAATTCACACATATTCTGTGAGTTAAAGGAAAGCGTTTGTCTTCTTAAAGGAGCTTTTGTGTTGAGAAATTCTTTTATGGAGTAGATGACACTTTTGGAGGATCATAGTGGAAGGCTCTGTCTAAAGGAAATCCAACATCTTTTCCGGATCATAATCAGAGCTCTTCTTCAAACATCCATAAGGTTGGTAAAAGAAAATAAGAATAGGAATACACAGCACTTAATTAATAGGAGGGGGAGACACTTGTTTGATATTTGATTTTGTTGAGCTGAGATACAGTAAGAATTAGTGCCCTTTTACATGCTTACTTTGGAGTAACAGTTTCCTTTTAGTTATGCCTAATGAGTGAGGAGAAAAATGTTTAAGGGAAGGTGTAAATAAGAATCTAAATAGAAAGTAATTATATGCAGTGAATGATACACTAATCAATATGAAGTTTCAATTTTGATATTAGAATTAATGAGGTCTGCCTTTTCCTCTTGGTAGATATTTAAGACCTGCCAAAGAGTTAAATGGCAAAAGTAATTTCATTTTTATCAGCTCAGTTATTTCTTTTTTAAGCCATTTACATTATCCAGCTTATTTTGGTGGAAATACTAGTAGTTCTTTCATTAAATTTGTAAGGAAAAAATTGCAGAACATTTTCCATAGGCATGATTTTTGATGTATGGTTCCAGATGTAAAGCTGTATTGTGTGTTCTGAGGTTTTCCTATTGAGCATTTCTGAAATTTCAGAAATGAACACTAAGTAGGTCTAAAAGATATAGTATGGGGTGCATGAGAGATGTTTTTGACACAATAGGGTCAGAGAAGTTAAAGACACGTTCTTTGTTGGCAATTTTGGCAGAAATACTGAAACACAATGTGGGAACTGCAAACCTTATGACATTCGGTAAAATGTGAAAAGCTTCATGTCTGTAATATATGACTTGATGTCATGTATATGAGTTGGTAGCTTTTGCACAGTATATAATGAATCTCACTTTTTTTGTCTGAAGTTTGAAAAGATTTTCCCAGTTTACGTAACTCATGCTTGAAGTGCAGTGTGAATTTAAAATTCCCTATTGTCCGAGTGTTAAAAAGTTCATTTCATGATGTGGCAAATAATTTTGTCTGCATTCTTATCTCAATGGGTCCTTATAAAATTGTAAACCATTTTGAGAAACCTTTGCTATCTAAATGAAGGTTGTATAAAGGAAGGCACGTATAAAAACAGGGAATCAATTTCCCAGCTATGTCACTGGAAGTTCTGTTATAGGATCCCATTATATTGCTGTCTTTTATTTGCTGCTCTTGAGTGGGCTGCAATAAATACAACACAACTAGACTTTTCTGCTTTTGTCAGCTGAGCTCCCCTGGTTTCCACGGTTGGAATGTAGCATTGTGTTTTGGGAGGCAGCACCAGCTTTTCAGAGCCATTTCAGAAAAAGGTCTGTAAACCTTTTCTTTGTAATTTTGTTCATACTCTATTCAACTGTGTTTGCACTGAGGGAAGTAGGAAGCTCCAGCACGCTGGGTACATTGTACTGGAGATGCCCATTTGACTGGGAGAGGAACTGTCTGCATGACAGCAGGGAAGGAAAACACACAGGGCACTGAAGACACCTAAAACCAGCTGTACAGGATCCAGCCAAGGACTTGTGTTCTGAATAAGGCAAGTCCAGAGATAATTCACCTGTGATATGTACTGTAGTGCCATTGCAGGAACATGACAGCAAAACTTAGTCTGAAACCTGGTCAGAGGAGAAGCCATTAGTGCCACAAGGCTGATTGGGGCACCTGGCATATGATGAGAGGCTGAAGGAGCTGGAACTGTTCAGCCTGGAGAAGTTTCAGGGGCTCTTATCAATGTGTGTCAGGGGGGAAGTAAAAAATGTGGAGCCAGACTCTTCTCAGTAGTGCCCAGTGAGAACAAGAAGCAATGGGCACAAGTTGAAACACAGGAAAATCCATTTAAACATAGGGAAACACTCTTGTCCTGTGACGGTGATCAAATACTGGATGCCAGAACGGCTCACACAGAGAGATTGTGGAGTCTTCATCCTTGGAGGCATCAAAACTCAGCTAGCTGTAGCCCTGTTTAGAGCGGGGGACTGGGCTAGATTACTTCCTGAGGTGCCTTCCCTCCTCAACAGTCCTGGAAAGCTGCATGTAGATGTGTCAGGAATTTGAGCATATGCTAATTTGGGTGCCACCAGTGCCTACAATTCTTCCTTTTTCTGTTCTTCTTTCTGGTGCTTCCATGTGCAGACATACCGCTTCATTTTCCATTCATGCAGTCTTAGCATTTCTGTTACAAACTTCTGCACCCCAGCAACCTTTACTGTACTCCCATAGACTTTCATGAGTGAAGTCTGTATCCACGGATTTAATAACCCTGGGTGAACTGCTGTTTTCTCTTATTAATTTTTCAAATTGTTCGTTGAACATATTTATAGTTGGAGGCTTCTTCCTTCCACAATGTTGGATGGCAATTTATTTGCAATAAATCCCATGGGGGATAAGTTCTTCCTTTTATTTGCTTTATAGCTGCTGCCCAGGAGTTTGCTTTGGCATCCCCTGGGTCTTGTGTCAGGAGAAATAACAAAAAATGGGCCCATATTAACCTTTGTATTCCAGTCATGGTTTGAAGACTGTAGCATATCCTCCACCAGACATTTCTTTTCTAAACTGAAGAAGCACAGTCAATTTCCTCTCCTCTCTTCAAGAAGTTACTCCACTCTCTCTTCTCTTCAAGAAGTTACTCCACACTGCTGACCATCCTTGCTTTTTTCTGTTTTTTCCTGCTCTGTCACATGATTTTTGAGATGTAGGAACTAAAGGTGTGCACAACAAGGTGGACTGAGGTGCTGAACCATGGCATATTATTGTGTTTGTATTTGTGTACTTTGTTTGTATTTTTTCTCTGTTCCTTTCCTAATAACTCCTAAAATTCTATTGTCTTCATGTGTCTTTACTGAGCACCACCGCCTGATGGAAATATCCACAAAAGCTTCAGAATATCTTTCCTGTGTTGTGGTGAGTACTTAAAACCCCATAAATGTAGGGTTTTTTTGTATCGGTTGGCTTATATCTTATCTGAGTGTTTTGATGGTCTCCTGCGAAGGTGGGGATTGTGGGAGCTGCGGGGGCCGGGGCACCCGCGGTGGGGCGAGACAGAGCTTTCACACGTGGTCCTGGAGTGCTTCGAACTCCCGCGGTTTGAGCTCACGGCATCTGTCCCTGCCTAGCTGGGGAGGCTCCGTGCAGCAATCGCAGGGTCCTAATGCTACCTTACAGCTTCTGCCGCCCACACCGCTCCCGGTTTATCCCTTCCACATCCCCGTAGTCTTCCGGCTACCTTAGATATAGCCTACTGGCGATAGCAAAGAAGGGTCTTGGCAAAGCTTCTTAGATGTTTATTGCTGCTTCTCGGTAACTGCCACGTAGAGAAAGATCCTAATGGACACATGCGGTGCTTTTTTAAAACCTTAGGGTCCCTCGTGACCGGGTTTGACCCATCCCAGGGGACACCGGGGCAGCGCAATGCCCTCTGGGAACTGTAGTTCCGAGAATCCCAAAAACATGGAGGATTGCAAGGAATCCTGGGAAGGAGAGTTCTCTTTACTAAGGGGCGTGAGCTTAGCGCTGTCTCCCAAGGGTGGACTGCCCTTCCTCCCACAGATTTTCTCCTCTGCATGGATTTGTTTGCACTTATTAATATTGATTATTAGCTGTAAATTTATTACCCAATTCTTTTGCAATTCTTTTGCAAAACCTTTATATTTGGTATCATCACCAAACTGGATAACTTCATTATATTCTTCCTTTTGCTAATCATAGAAACAGGGAATCATAGAATGGTTTGGGTTAGGCTTGTTAGAGTTCATCTAACAGCCCCCTGCCGTGGACAGGGACACCTTTCACTAGACCAGGTTGCTCAGAGCCTTATCCAACTTTGAACACTTCCAGCAATGGTGTATCCACAGATTCTCTGGGCAACCTGTTCCGGTGCATCATCACCCTCAGAGTAAGGAATTTCTTGCTAATATCTAATCTAAATCTACCTTCCTTCAGCTTCAGGTCATTCCCCCTTGCCCTTGTGAAAATTTCCTCTCTAGATTTTTTGCAGACCCCCTTTCAATACTGGCAGGTGCTATAAGGGGCATCTGGAGCCTTCTCTTCCCATCTGAACAACCTCTCATCCCCAACTTTCTCATCCTGTCTTCATAGCAGAGGTGCTCCAGCTCTCTGATAATCTTCATGGTTCTGTTTTGAACTTGTTCAACAAATCAAGGTCTTTTTTGTGGTGGGTGCCCCAGACCTGGGTGTAGCACTCCAGGCAGGGTCTCACCAGAGCAGAGTAGAGGGACAGAATCATCTCCGTTGAGTTCCTGGACATGCTGCTTTGGATGCAACCCTGGACACTGTTGGCTTTCTGGGCTGCAAGTGCACATTGCTGGGTCACATTGAGCTTCTCACCCACAAACACCCCCAAGTACTTTTCCCCAGGGCTAGTCTAGATCCATTGCCTACCCAACCTGTGCTTGTGCTTGGGATTGCCCTGACCCAGGTGCAAAACCTTGCACTTGGTCTTGTTGAATTTCATGAGGTTCACACAGGCTCATGTCTCAAACCTGTCAAAGGCCCTCTGGATGGCATCTCTTCTCTGCAGCACATCAGCCACACCACACAGCTTAGTGTTGTCAGCAAACTCGCTGAGGGTGCACTCAACCCCACTGCCCATGTCACCAACACAGATGATAAAAAGTCCCAGTCCCAATCCCGACTCCCAAGGAACACCACTAATCACTGCTTTCCTCTTGGACAGTGAGCTGTTGAGCGCAGCTCTTTGGGTGTGACCATCATTGTTATAGGTAATTTGGATACCACAATTTTCAGCTCATTTACTATTTGAAAGAATCTGAACCGATCTGTTCTGCCTTTCATCCCTATGCTGAAGGCACCCAGATTAACCATATATATATGCAGCTGGGATCCCAAATTGTTTCCTGCCAAGTTGCCCAATACACAAGTCAAACTTCCTGATTTGTACTTCCCTAAATTGCTCATATGTCTACTCTGAAAAGCAATGTCATATTTGCCCTCTTCCCTTGCTGTGGTGCTGACAGATGTCCAGACTGTAAATTGTACCAGCTAATAGTTTGAGAAATTCATATATGAATTTCCTTAGGACTCTTGGGAAAGTGTCACCTGCTCCAGCCAATTTTTTATTGTTTTAGTGTTCTATTTTAAGAACTTTTCTCCTGACTTTTCAGTTTGAGACAGTTCTTCCAGCTCATTCTTCTGAAAAGAAAGAATCCTGTCTACATTTCTCAATAATGAATGACAGAGAAGTAGGTTTTTTTCCCTAACTGTACTTCTGCAAGTGTTCCTATTAGACTGTGATTATCTATCAGCCCTAAAGGCTCTCTGGCAGGCTTCCTGCTTGTGATGCTTTAGAAATAGATTCTTATTTTTACTACTTTAGAAAGGTCTTTCTCAAAGTCACATTTGTCCTTTCTTACTCTGGTTTTCTTTTGACATTCCTTAATTTAACTGTTTAATGGTTTTCTCCATTGTGTACAAAGTGCATGTTTTGAAGCATGCCTTCTTGTTTCTAACATTCCTTTTTACTCTGGTGCTTAGCTGTACTATTTTTCTATCTCATTCTATTCAAAATCTGCAAGCAGCCATGTATTTTTACCATGTGTTCTAAAAACACCTCTGTATCACTTCTGAGTCATTTTTGTTGATTCCTTTTACTTCTTTCTCTCTAACTTACCAATTAATTGTTCCTGGTTGAGGTTTTCAGGTTTAATATCTCAAATCCTTCAAGGAGATAGATTGTGAATACATCATGGTCAAGATTTTCAAAGGTAACATTTTGAATCTCTTCTGGGTTGATAAATTAATCAACCAACAGTTTCTCTTCTTTTTTTTTAGTTCTCTGGCCAATTGTTCCAAGAGTACAGTCACTGCAGGAAACAGCACTTGTCCATGTATCTGAAACCGCCAAATTGTCTCACTCCTTTGTGCTCTCTGTCCCTCCAGTGGCTCCGATCTCACTCAGTACATCTCCACTGACCAGTTGATATTGTTGTCATCCTGTCTTTTCCCAAATACCAAGGGACCCTAAACCCCTTACTTTCAACATTTAAACCCTAGACATCCTAGGTCAGTCTTTTCACTGTTAGACTTCTACCATTTGCATGGAAAGAAGTATTTATTTGTGGTCTTCTTGTCTATTTTGCATAAATGGGACTTTATTATTGAAATACTAATTAAAAAGTCGTTGTTTCCTATCAGAATTTTATTGATATCAGACCTTAATAGCGTTTTTTCAAAGGATAGAGAGCTTTTATTGCTTTCCCGGGAGAGGATGAGTCATTCCAATCTTTGTGCTCTTTCCACAGCCTTTCATTTTAAAACTCCCCTGACACTCTTCTAACTTTAAGTGCCTACAATGTGACTTTTTTTGATGTATTCAAGAGATTGTCTTTCCTCTGTAGGCCTATTTCAAAAGTGTCCTTGGTTACTAATTGTTCCTCTTTCCTAATTAGTCCCTGTTCCCGATCAGAGAGAGAGAGAGCGCAGTTAAACAAAGTGCTAATTTATAGAGCATTTGAATAATTGTGTACCCATTGCTGAGGTTAATGTACATCCTCTGATAAACAAACATCTGTTGCAACAATGGAGTGGAATCTGGTCTCTCCTGGAGTGGAAAAGGTTGTACCAGAGCTCAAATTAGAGCTATCAGCCTGAATTAGTCATGTTACTTGCAGCACAACTGGTTTGTTCAGAGATATCTTTGTTATCTCCACAGGACAATGCACTGGTTTATGTAATTACGCCATGAATTCCTTAGAGAGAACATGAGTACAGACAGATAACCAAAATGGGGTTCACAGCCACCAGTGGTTCTTGGTTCTATGAGTACTCTCCAAGCAGGAAGTAATTTAAGTCCAACAGTAGGAAATACAGAGAAGATACTGAGGCTATAAAATATGTTTCTCAGTAGGTACTATATATTTAATTCAAAGCTGGTAGATGATGCTTCTGTGGGACCAGGATTCACAATTCAGAAAATTCCCCTGAGGTTTGTTACCCAAGACCATCTATTGAATGTCTGAGATGTAGCAAAAGCACTTGTCATGAGATCAAGGATATAGAAATGGAATGGTCATTTTGATTATATATACACTTGCAGGATATCCCAAAGGCTTACATAATAAATTGTTATTACATGGCATTACAAGAACTTCATACATGCACTGATTTCTTTTTAATGTTGAGTAGTTTCCTAGTGTAATGAGAAATTTGACTGACATCATAGGTGAATCTGAAAGTAGTAATTTTAAGAGAAAGTGTCCCAGGGTCATGAATGAAGACAGATATATGGACTTTTTTTTATTATTTGTTTAAGTATCAATTCATATTGCAGTCAGCGTAGATGTGAAGATTTGATGTGTTCTTTCAAACTCTGAAGTATCTAACTCAATTTTGCATTAGTAGAAAAGACTGAAAATTATATATGAAACCTATCTGAAAAATGTTGATCTATTTGAAACTGTTGATGAAGAAAAAAGACACTTTCCTGGCTGAAAATGTAGCTGTATGTCTTCACCATACGTACCTGGAGGTACATACAATTCCTTAAACTTGATATCTCACTGACTGTTCCGGTAAGTAATGAAGACTGAACAAGATTAAAAGATTTGGGAACATAATTCTTTATTCTAGGGCCTATATATCCAGTAAATGTCCAAAACCATCTATAAAATATTTTTGGAGTGAATGAGCAAAATGTCACTGAACGTTGCAGTGAAGGAGAAAATGAGAGTTCATTTCCAAGCTCAACCTGGCTTGCTGCTTCCTTGTAATAAGAGACCATTTCAACACAGGCAGCTTATAAATAAAGTCTTCTCATTGAATGTGGAAAATATTGTACACGTTGTGTAATGTATATGTTAAATAAAAAAGTCTCCCTTGTTGGATTGGCAGCTTGAGACTGCTCCATTAGCTCAACGGCAGAGTTGTGGGCCCCTTGGCCCCATCCCATCAACCCTAGCTTGTCTTGGGAAGTTAATTTTGAATTTGGCATGGGCACAAATCTATTTAAGGCAATGTTTGTTAGGCTTTAGCTGGTGGATGGAAAATATTGTATTTGATGCCCAAATTGTGACCTCCTGTGTAGAACATCAGCAATGAGTTAAAACTAAGAATAGGAGAAAATATAAAGCATAGACATAGATGTACTTCAGCATTTCCAGATACTATGGCTTCAGCCAGTTAAACACTCAAGAGCAGAGCCCAGTAGATAAAATCCTAGTCCCACAAGTTCCTGTGTGGTTGGGCCTTAAAATTTGTTATTAGAAAAAGCACTTTGAATGGAATTTACTAAACAAAATCAGTTATCAGAATAAGATTTTGCTGGATCTAAGTTGCTCCAAATTAATTTCTATTTCCCCTTCAGTCAGAGTTGGCTGTCAGGTACTTTCAAGGATTTTTCTTTGAGCATGTGTAATTTTCTCTTCCCTTTTCTTAAAAAGAAATTGACCGTGTTTCTGCACTACTAGCTCTATCTACCCTTCAGCAATTTTGCCCTCTTGCCTAGTTCTTTATTTTGTAGATGACTAATATTGTCTCTCCTCATCTTTCTCACCCTCGTCTTGCTTCCAGCTCTCATAAACACTATCATTACCTCAGTTTCTGCGGCCCACATAGGCTTTCACCAGACTAACAGTGTTACAGAACTGCGATACCATCGCTGGGGAAGCAAAGGAACTTTAATAGCAAGATCCTTTTATGAAAGAAGGTAATCTTTCTGGGAAAGAACAAATAAACTTGCTCTTTGTTTTGAAATTTCTTCTGTTTATTTTCTGCTAAACCCCATATTTTTCCCATGTTGTTAATATTTTCAGGTGCCTTTCTCATTTTTTTTATGGTTGCTATGACCTTAAAATTCATCAAAGCTGAGTAGCTAAAATTGATTCGGTTTAGACATAGCAATAGAATGAGTCATGTCAGTAAACTTGTTCAACCATTTACTGAAGTCTGGAGCCTCATATGTGTTTGCAGTACACACGTGCTTGAGAGGAGCCTTGCTTAAAGGCTGCCCTAACAAAGACATTCTTTGGATCCTTTTCCACTTGGGACTTTTTCTTGCTGCCACTGAGCACTTGTGACTTTGCTCTGTCTTCTGACGTTTTGGCATCCACAACAACTTGACAAAAGAGCCCAAGGATAGGGCTTAGTTTGGGAAGGGGGAAATAAGAGCAACACACCCAAGTCACTCTTTGTGCCCTTGAAGCAGGACTCAAGTTAGAGAAAAATGTGGGTAGCATTCTGGCAGGTAGGTCAGACAAATTAATACATTGACACTTCCTTGAAAGAAATATAAGTCATATAGGCTGTATGGGTTCCCATGGGAAGCCACATTTGTTTGTTATTATGTCAGAGATAAAGATGCCAAACTTGGATTGTGTCATGACTTCATCCAGCATGTGAGCCCTGGGTTTTTTTTAGAAAATTAAGAAAAATACATGTTTAGAAATCATATTTATTTAGCCAAAATCCTATTAACTTGTTTTGAGGTGAAATCAGCTATAGTTCTTTGCCTTCAAAGAAACAGAAGACAACTGGGATCATTTGAATATTATATGGCTGAAACTTTGAAAAGTTATTTATGTCTGTGCTATGGTTGCTACAGATGACTCTTGCTCAGATATACTGTCAAAAGATTCAGGAACATAGAAACTATTTTTGAGTCATGCAGAGGCACAGACGAGGTAGTTATAGTTGTTCTGGAAAGTATGTCTCTGACTTTCATTAATCTTATTCATTCAACCATATTTTTCTAGGAAAAAGACACACTCCCACTGAGTGCCCAGTTTTTTTGAGCTAAGTTATTCTGACTACATGTACAAAGAGCTGCAAACAGCTGACAAGTCAGCTGTAGCAATATCTTTAATTTGGTGGTCAGCAAATTATAGGAAATGCTCTTCCACTAATCTTGCCAATACATTTCCACAAACTTTCTCCCAGTAACCACATTACTTCTGCTAAACAAAACACTGTAGTTCCTTGATCTGCATTTTCAAGTGGCTGACTCGTGGCTGTTGAAGTATGTCTTGAATGTAGATGGGTGTGTGTCTACAGTGTGACTGATTCTCGGTGGCAGAAAGTCTGTGTGCAGTGCTTGAACTCAAAGATGTGCACAAATACGCCATGGTAAACAGCAGTATGTTGGCTTCTTCTGGTGAGACAGCTGTAATAAAAGCACATGGAAAATGTGGCCTGCATCCTTCTGTTGAGTGATAAAAACAGTTATTGTTGCTGCTTTTGAGCTAAGGTGTACCTGTAAAATTCTATTCACTGGTGCTTCCAGGGAACAGGGAAGTTTTAAGTGGTTTGAAGATCATCTGAGATGCAATTTACAATTATGCTGATATCATGAAAAATGACGAGCCTTATGAATCTTACACATAGATCTAGTAAGTAATCTTAAACTCCTGTAGCCCTTTTAGCAGAACTGGAATACAACAATATATATTATCTGAAGCAAATTATTTTTTCGTAATGTGTCTGTCACAAAGACAGCATAGTTGAGCTTCTGAATACAAATAGTAAATATTAATAGCCAGACTTCAGGGGAATTCTGCTGATTTGTTCAGGCTGTCATCTCGGGATCTCAAGCTTGAAGGAGATATCAATGCAATCTGATGCACAGTGAAGCAGCTGAGTTTTGCACACTACATCCCAAGTATCTGTGGGGACCCACTGAAGCAATGCTGGCTGTAGTGAAACACTTTTAAAAGCAGCCTTGAGCTAGTCTAGCTACTTTTCAGTGTGTAACACATGTAAAAAAATCTTTATACAGGTTCAGGAGTATTCTTTGGCACACTGACATTTTTGTAAATTATGTCTTTTGCATTTAATAGTTATGTGGAATCTGTTTGTATGTTAGTGTTTATGATGGGATAGCTTCAAAAGGTTTGGAATTCCAGATTCAGCTAAGCATTAAAAGGTCAGAGGCTTGTCCAAGGCTTATCCAACCTCTCAAGTATGAAAACCCAGAGTGGAAACAGTCTGATGGGAATAACATATTGCCCTCAAATGAAGCCTGTCTTCTAACCTCTTTTTTTTCCTTACTTATATTTCCTCCTTTCTGTGCCATTCCTAAAGTAGAATCATCCCTTAGACCAGGCCTTAATGCCCTCTTAAGTCATACATTTCCCAAGGACTGATTACTTCTACAAATCCCACAGATGCTAAATCAGGTCTGCTCTATTCAAGTTTTTACCCTGCTACCCAGGACTGTTTTGTATCTGCTGCATTATGTGATTTTTGTGCTGTTTTATTATTTTTTACATAAACTTTTGACTGAAGGAATACATCTGATTCCTGGAGTGGAAAGCCAATAAGGCTGGAGGCTCCTGCATCCAGCAGAGTGTTTTTGTAGTTCTGTAGAGGCTGCAAAGGAAATTGTGTCTCTTGTCCAAGAAAGTTTGCCCCTACAGTAGGCAACTCAATCACCCCTCTGGGAACACACTGGGAAAGCACTCTTTGCGCTCCAGTGTTATTTTGATGTGGATGTGAGAAAAAGCAAAAGAACAAAATGAAATAAAAATTTTAAAATATTTCTCTTCTCAGGCTATCTGGTTGGTTTTTTTCTGGTATTTTCCATTTATAGTTAAGGTCGAAATAATGGCAATTCCTTGGTGATATTTTGGTGCTTTCATCTGGAGCTACTTGTTACAGAGGAGAAGGAAACTCTTTAAAGGTTCAGTTATGTTCAATTCAGGATTTATACAAGTTTTGGATTAATTTGGAATCCAGATAATCCAGACCCAGACCTGAATACACTCAGTCTTTGGTAGATTTGAATTTTCTCTTTGGAATCCAAATTTTTGGCAACTCTTTCTCCTCATTTAGAAAAAAAAGCAAAAAAACCAACCAAACAAACATAAAACCAAACCAAAACAACAAGAACCTGATACAAAGTACCTCAGAACAACAAAGCATTTAAAACCTGATTTGCCATTTTACCATCTGAAATTGTGTCCCAGAAGGTAGTGTTGCCATATGGGATGGGAATGTTCTGTCTGTTCTTCTGTCTGACAGGGGCAAAGCAACCTCTTACCTGCTCTCCTCTTGCTCACTCTGCTTTGTTTCTCCTTCTTTGCCAGGTAGATTTTTAATGCTGGTTATTTTCTAGTTGATTTTGGTTTGTTCTAAGTGTTCTTTTTGTCACCTCAAAACCCCATGACTTGCAGGGTCAGCAAAGAAGGCAGAGGGAGATTCTTTGTCTCTGAAACTGTGGGCACAATGAGAAAACAGTACCCAACTGGAAACAATCACCTCGTCTGTTTTCTTTACTGAAATGCTTTATTCTATGAGAGCATATAAAAAAAGTAGAATGCCACAAGTTTCATGATTAAGTTCTCACAGAAAGTGTAAACAATTAAGAAAATTGTTCCTCATATTTGTTTTTCTCTTTCTGTCTGAGTGGTAGCCTTAAACCTATATGAATTACCGTGACAGGGAAGGCCTGCCAAGCTCTCTTTGTGAATAGTACTAAAATGTCTCTGGAATCTGCTCTGTGTGAGGAAAGCACAGAGAGAACCTTTCCTCCAGCTCTCACAAGTTACTTTGGTAAATAAAATGTATGACTGAAAAAGGGTGGGGATGGGGAAGGAAAAAGGGATGCAGCCATCAGTCAGACTAATTTAAAGAATGTACACACACCAAAAGGTCCATGGTCATCCACAAATTATATCATCTTTTAAAAAGTTTACTTCACTAGAATATTTGTGACAGAACATAATATTTGTGGCATGCTGCCCAAAGGATGCATATTTTAAAAAATTTACCAAGTAATAGGAAACTACTGGCCATTTATCTTACAAATCTGTTTCCTGTTTTAGACTCAGTGGGTCAGAAACTCATTACTGTAAACTACACAGGTCCATTGAATTCTGATTTATAACAACTGGAAAGAGGGTCTATGAAGAATCTAAGCAGTGTTTAAAAGCCTTACTCCTGTCTACAATGGTTTTCATCTTTTCATATGGGACAAATAACAAAACTGTATCTGAAATAGGGAATGAGTTATGCTAGTGGACATGCAGTTGACCTAAGCCAATTTACTCCCTTACACATGTATGCTCTGGAAAGGCTGTTTTGAAAGGGTTTGGGGGTTATTTGGTTGAGGTTGGTTTGTTTTTGAGGCAGAGGTGAGAAATCGTTTTGGAGATTATAGTGGTGTTTCCAGATACAACAGTCCCTGCTTTAGCCTTAGGTGGGGGAGTTTTCCATTTCCCTTTCAGCTTATATTAAATTACTTTGCTTCCTTGTCATAGGCATAATCCTTTGATGAGAAAACTTTGATGGCATTTCAGAAGAGGAAGAGAGCCTGCCTCTGCAGAGTCACCAGAGACTGGCTATTACTAATTGATTCTACATGGAGAGCACACAGTGGTGACAGCCATCAGTCTGAAACTGAGACAAAGAGTTTCTGACCTTCTTTGAAGTGCTGTGTGCAGGAGCTCTTGGAAATGTAAAAAGTTTCTCTTTGCCTGCTGATGTCTTCCATGCCACAGATCATGTCAGGGCCATTTGTTCTGTGCATGTTGGGAAGGATAAGGATGGTGGGATGACCTGGGGGGGACAACCTTTGGGTGTAGCACTAAACTCACTGCTTAGGCGGAAGGAAGCTGGTGAGGCCACACAACCCTAAGATTTTTCTAAGTTTTAGATCAATTCATGCAATGACCTTGTGATGTCCCTATCTAAGGCTTTGACTTCACTTAGAAATCTGTCCAATGGAACAATTGGCTGCCAAGTGCAAAATCATCATTTGTCTTGCCTGGTGCTGATAGGTGAGATTCCCGATGGGAATGGAGCAACGCTCTTGCTAATTCAGCCTATGTCCCAGGCATGAGCAGTGAAGAGGTGGTGGGAGAAGAGCCACTTCTGGCACAGTGAACAGCACAGATAGGGAGGAGGTGAGCGAGCCAGCAGGACTCTTGGGGCAGCTGCTCCCTAGCACCAGCAGCCTTGGCTGCAGCAGCTGCCCTGAGCAGCCAGGGCACTGCAGAGGTTGCCCCCAGTCTCAGGAGATGTAACCCAGACTGCATCCTGCGCTCCCAAACCAACTCCAGCTCTCTCTGCTGGCACTTGCAAGTGGGTTCTCAGCTCTCCTCTTCTGCAGCTGTGACAGGAAAGGTTTCCCCAGCCTCGTACAGAGTTTGCAGGGTCTTTTTGGTCTGCTCCTCTCCTCTTTGTTTTGTAAAGTGGAGGGAAGAAGATTTCAATTTTTTTTACAAGGCAATGAAATCATCCTTCTCCGGGAAAAATATTACTAGTCTACCTGCTGTCTGCTGCAGCCTGGTGCAGTACAGCAGCAATTTATTTGCCCTTGGGCAGGATCTTTGCAGGATGGGAACTGTCTATGGCAGCAGATGAAACCTACACGTGTGATGGAAAGTTGTACTCCATCTGTCCTACTCTTCACTGAGCAGCCCAGCCATGCAGCCCCAGTAATGCCCACACAGGGGTGCGGAAGGCTGAGGAGGGATGAGCATCTTGCTGCTCCAGTGGGGCTGTTTGCTAGTGCAATCTAGTGTGGTGTGACAGCCCTTTGCTGGGCTAGCAAAGAAAATAAATGCTTTTCAGAAATTGCTGCTGATCCAAGAGATGAAACTGAGACACTGATAATAGTGAGGAGTTAGGAAAGGCATATGATAGTAATGCAGTACCTTGGCAGCCTCCTCTCAAAAGAAAACAGGACATTCCTGGCACACCAGGTAACACTTTACTTTAGAGTTGCTGCCACAAAAGGCTAATTAACTTCTAAAACAAACAAAACCCCCAGCCCCCATTGTGAAGACCAGATAGCAAAAAATTCAGATATCCTGTACAAGTTAACAGGAGCTCCTGTAAGTATGAAGAGTAATATGTTTAATGGGGTCTGACCTTTAGCTTTGGGGTCACATTTGTTCGTTGTACATTAATTATTTCATATAGTTAATCTCGAATGAAACTATAAATGTCATACTTGTCTTCAAATGAACTAAACATATATTTAGAGAGAAATGTCATTGTATGTTGGGAGATTTATAAAATGGAATGAAATTATGCTTGAAAATGGAGTTTGTGAGGAAGGAATAACTGATTGGACTTAACAGTCTTGCATGATTTCAAAATCTAGATTTGAGCCTGTATATAAAAAACATTTGTCTTGGACTCATTTCAAGCAGATTTTTATTTCTTATGAATGGCATGATTAAGAAGTTCTTTCCCAATCAGTAAATTTGAAATTAACCACAGCACTCACATCTCAGGAGTTTCAGAGTTCAACTGAAAGGTGTTTTCAATAGCAGTGTTCAAAATTATCCTGGTTTGGTGATTGCCTCTTGTGAGATTTATTAAGAATAGCACAGGCTGTGGTAGCAGTGTCATGGATGGAGCAGGTCAACACCCAAGGTTTTCAATTAATAGGAAATTTTGGTATTCTGTGGTTTGATCTTCTGAAAATAAGTGCGACAAGTACGTTAGTAAATAAACTTAGCAAGACTGAAAATGAATTATTATTTTTATTCCTATTAGTATTTTCATTTGACTATTCCACCAAAAATCCAATCATTTATGCAGCTCTAATTCTGATGATGTGAGATTTCTTTTACAGAAGTATTTGCTTTTTATTTATTTATGTTAGTAAAAAAGCTAAAATGCCTTGTCTGAAAGGGAAAATATTTGGATTGGAATTGAAGTTCTCTGCTACTCTGTAGACATGAGAGTTGCCTCTGTGGGTAGGCTCTGCAGCCTGATGGCATTCAATGCACTCTAAAGCCAGAGCTTTTCCAGAGAACCGCTCTGAAAATGGGGTAGATTTTGTACAACAACTTGTCAGGTGAAAATCCACAGGTACCTTTCCATAGTGGCTGGGTAAGTGAACTGCACCATGCTCTACGAAGATAGCATTCAACCTTCAGTCTTGTGGTGAGCTTCCTGCTCCAGCCTATCCCATGCAAATGCGGGAGATGGGATCTCCCCATGTCCTCTGTTGTGCTTGGATGTGTGCTTCAGGCAGGCTGGGGAGCAGGGAGGATCCCACCACCTCGCCTGGCAAGGTGGGAGCTGTCATTGAGCAAAGGGCTGGGATGGGCAGTACCTTGGAGATCTGCCTTTTTCTCCTCAGCTTCTCTCATTCTGTATCTTTATGCCTTTTTTTGCAATCTCCTGGGGAAACAGGCAGAGGGAAGAAGGTTGATAAACCCCTCCCTCAAACATGCCCTGTATTTCATGCTGGCTTTATTGCTCTTGGAGGCTTTGACATGAGGGACCTATCATTCTTTGTCTTTTTTGGAAGGAGAGTATGAACAAACCATTAAAAAAAACTTTACCAAAAAAATATTATTATTGGCCTAATTTTATGAAGGATTATGTTGCTGCAGCATGCTTCCTTGTGCTCCCTCTGGAAAACTAGAAAGTAATCAGTATTTTTGAATGTTTTAGCTGGGAATAGAGCATAAGATACTGCCTGTGACATGAAAACTGTCCCTCTTGGGACTCCAGATATCTTTGCCTTTACCTAGATCTATAAAGCACGGCAAAACCTGGGGAACCATTGATGTAGTTTCTGGTTTGGGAGACAGTAGTGGCTGGTAGTTGTTTTTTTAGAATGGGGAAATGGCTATTTTCACCCCTAAAAGCTGAGTCCCTGAGTATGTCCAACTGCACCAGCCTACAAAGGGACTACGGAGGGGGAGATACTGAAGCTGGGACTCTGGCCTTCATTCCTCTGATTGGATCATACTCTGTTGCTTCCTGAAGTCCAGCCTTGGCCTGGCTCCATTTTCTTCCATTTCTGATTCACTGATTTAATTCACACAGGCTTTCGGCTCCCCAGCAAATGCCTGCTGCTATTAAGGAAAATCCACCCCTTGACTCAAAGGGACTTTGTGTCAGTCTCCCGAGATACATGGACTAAAATGATTCCTGATGCCTTTAGGAGAAAACGAGTTGGAGGCAAAGATTTTCCCATCCCACCTGCCTAGCCTTGGCAACTTGATTTTCTGTGATGCTCAAGAAAAAGAGCCTTTGGACATATCTTGTTGTCTCTGTTAGAAGCATTTTTGCCATCTTGGAGACATCACCTTTTTTATATCCCAGTGGAACCCACAGAGAACTACTGTCAATTCATGTGTTATAGACTGTGTTCAATTATGAGCTGCAATTTGTTTGAAAATGGAAACCAGTCTTATAATGCAGAAGTTTTCACTAAGCAATTGTCAAATTGTTGTAGATAATTTCACACTAAGTAAACATTCCTGAGCATTCATTGTCAAGATAATACCATAACATTATTTAAATGATTCTGACTGGACTATAACATATGTTGCCTCTCCTAAGATATTAATCACCAATACACAACAGAAAAAAGATCTGGCATATTATGCTGTATCAACTAATTTAAACTGACTTTCTTAACACTGTTTGCTATTAAGGATTTCTAAATGATCAGTACCTGCTCTCTCATTCTTTGCACATATTTTTGAAACCATTTTTAAAAACCCCGGAAAGCATATGCCCAAAGCCTCATTTGTACATGTGATTGATGGTGAAATAACCCAGAATAGCAAGTTTCACTCTAGATTTTTTGGTAAAGCAAGAAAAGTACAAAGACCGGGCTAATTTGCAGATCTGAGCACTTAAACCTCCTTAATGCTGTACAAGTCTTACTTTACCCAAATCTCAACTGACATGATTTTGATTTCTACCTGTAGGCTACCAACAGTTTCTTAGGGTAAAAACTAGCAAGTCAGTTCTGTTCTAGTCACTTCCATGAAGCCAGAGGCATTTGTACCTGTGAATGGAGGGGAAAGACTGAACTAGAGTTAAGAATCTGGGAATGGAGTCAACTGCACTGACAATGAATTTATAAGTTCTGTTGTGAACTTCAGCCCAGTAATTACACTGGCTCATTGCTCCCTTGTAAAATCTCAGAGAGCAGAACTCCTGAGCTCTATCACTCTCACTCCCACATCTCTTCTGCATAAAGCAATAATCCCTTTACAGAACTGATTTTAGGAGGATGACCTTACTCCTCCTCTCCCTGCTGTCTAACATAGGCTCGTGGGGTCTCTGTCTGCAATAAACTGTGGGAAATTGCTCCTGTCAGACTTCTGCTGACATCTCTGGGGAGTGGGTTTCTATCCTCCCCCATCTCTCCCTGACATTTGTTTTATTTGGGGATCACCAATAGACTCAGTTTGGTCTAAGAGGGGTTTACCTCCTCTGCCTCTAAGCTGTGACCACTGGGTGATGGGGACAGTGGGACTCCATATGGCACAGCTGGTGTTCCCTCCAGGAGCCCCTCAGAGAAGCCACCCATGGCTGCTGGCTCTGTGTTGGGTCTGCCCCTTTGTGAAGACAATCTCCAGGAGGGAACAGGAGGGAAGTGGAAGAACACTAGGACCACATCATCTCCTTTGGCTCGGAATTGTTTTGTAATTTCAGATCTCCAACTGCTCCTCAGCTTCCTTCCAGAGGCAGGTCTGTGGCCCTTGTGCACTGGCCTATATGGAGAGATAATCTGGTGACAGCAGCCACAACGAACCAGCGCAGACCCTGAGCCCCAACCCAGCCACACACCACCTCTGCCCAATGGGCTGCTATTGCTTCCACTGATCTCAGCTACAGAGAGGTTCTGTTTTCTTTTAGCAGTGACAGAAAAATGCAGAAAGCATTCACAAATTGCCCATCTCTTGCCCATTATCATGCCTGCATTTTTGCAAAGCACAAAGCCAAACCAAGCCTGTTGAAACTGCTCGTTAGATCCATCTGTGCCACATTGCACAGCAGCTGCAGTAGTTGTGGTGAAGGGATTAAGTGGCTTTTGGAGCTTGGTAATGGAATGCAGATACTTGGACCTCCAGGTTATTTGTTCAAGTAGTCTTGGTCAGTGGAAACCAGAAGTTAGTGATTAACAGATATTATTGTCCACTTAAAACAAATAGGTAGCTCCATTCCCAATAATTCAGCTGTCTCTTCTAAAAAACTCACTTATTCAAGCAAGCAGTACTCTTGTGCCTCTGTCAGTAGAACCTTAAGATAACTGGGAGCCATATGTTACTTATCTGTTTGTTTGTTTACTATTTTGGTTGTGCCATGGAGCAGAATTCGCCAGAAATATATATGAACTTAAAAAGGCTGCACAGAATGGAGTTGAGTTTTGTTTTCAAATGAATGCAACAAATCACATCCAAAAGTTTTATTGTTTGGTTTTAGGGCCCATTTATTATTAGAGTTTTCACCAAGGAATGTCCTCAAGCAATCTGAGGCAAGCAAAGCTGGTGAAATGGGAAATGGACTCTTTATCTGCCTTTCCAGGTTTGGCCCACAAAAAACTTTCAGGAGGTGAAGCAGGGATGAGTCCTAAATTGGGAAGAGGGATTTTGTGGAACTGATGTGCTTCCAGTGCTTGGACGTACCATACTACAGCGGGAGGAGAGGATACAGAAGCAGGGGTGGGTTGGCCTCAGCACAAGGACCACACCAGGCTCTTAGGCTCGTGCAGACTTAGTGCTGGGAGTCAGTCTAAGAGGCTTGCTGTAGAAACAAGCGGCGGGTTTGTGGTTTAGAGTGACCTTAAGGTTAGCCCTGGCTCTAAAGGTGCCCCATGTCTTTCAGTACCTAAGTATTTTTGGAAAATCTGAGCACCATTCATTTCCTCACTGGCTTTGCTATGCAAAGGATTAGTAGATGCTTGAGAGTTATCAAAAGTCACCAGTGCTAAGGGGTCCATGGCTAGGCTGATTTCACTCAAATGCAAATCTTTCAGCCACTGATAAAGTGTGACCAGGGCTGATCTAGACTGACAGAGCAATGCTGAGCTTTACCCTCATGCAGATAAACAGAGACTGGTGGGTTTAAAGATGTCAGTGCAACTCTTTTAATCAATACAAAATTTATACAAAAGTTCTAGAATGAGGAAAATAATAACGATAAACATTAACAATTTGATTGTAGGTGGTTAAGATACCATTCTCTTTCAGTCATCTACATCTGGGATATTATGTTCGGTTGCAGGACCCACTCCACCTGAAATATATTGAAACGATAGCCAGAGCTCAGAAAACTGTGTTAAAATTAATCACCGGGACGAGAGATAAGACAACTATAGACAGATAAGTGCAAATAATAAAAAAGGACGAGCTTCATGGACAGAGAAAAAGAATTTAATCTGTGAGATATGAAATTTAAAAAAAAAAAGCATTTTAGACTGAGCAGCAGAATATCACAGAAATTTCTAAGAGCAAAAGTGTTGTAAGGAATAAAATTGGACTCAAAACTGCAAATTTTAGTAGCTTTTTCTCCTTTGTATTCTCTGATTTGCATCAAATATCCAACATGGTAATAACAGTATCTTCTTCCCTTGAAAGTCAGAGATGAAATAGGGATGGATTTTCAAGCTGCAAAATATTGAAACCTTTCAAACAGGCTAGTCGAATGTTCCCTTACACAACCCGAACAGAATTTCATGGGCCTCTAATAAACTAACAGGAGCATAGGTACAAATCTGGGACAAGGTAAACCTTGCACTGGAAAACCACACATCAATGTGTTTCAACAGCTGATGAATATAAAATATGACAATCTGGAATCCAGGTGTTAGGAGCAAGATGAGAGAGATGAATGATTGGCTCTGTGCATTCAGTTGTTTGGGGATCTCAGTCTACATTCACCTGAGATGGTCCTAGGGCTGAGATCACCAATGTAATTTCACTTGTCTCGGCATCAGTCTGGAAGGAAGTATAGTCCCTAATGGAAAGACCACTGCTTTATTTAGTAAGCCATGTAATCCTCTTGTGTAACATGAGCAATAATATCACATTACATACACTGTAACTAACAAATTACCAAGATTGATACTGTAAATCCACAGAGAGAATGACAATTTACTATTCCCCTGTAAAGCATTTGTATAATCCAAGCTACAATTCCTAGCACAGAAGCAGAAAATAACATCATTAGGCAATTATTGCAAACATTGTTTTCATTTCTGCAGAGGTTGTTCTCTTTTAACCTAGTTTTTCTGTCACAATTTAGCCAAAGACCACTAATAAATGTGGACAGTCTCTCAGAAAAACTGAAGTGTTAACTTGCTCTACAGCTGCTAGGAAGAAAAAAAAACTTTGTGATTTCCAATACCTGATTTAGTCTTAACATACGCATATTTTAAATGGGCAATAATGCCTGACAGCCTAGAAGAGTGATGAACAAAACCAAGTATGTTTTCTGTTCTGTTTTAAAAAGGGATGTGTCTCTGGCCCATAGGGTAGAAAGATGATTCAAGTTTTATATTTTTCCTATTTGTAGGGTAGAAACTGATGTTACTACAACAGTGTTTGGGAAGATATGCCCTAGTAGGTGTTTGAATTCCCAGCTGGGCCCAAAATCAAGCTCAAACCAGAAAACACCGTGGGTAAGAGAAGAAACCTTAGCAACCAAAACAAATCTTTTAGACAGACATGTGTGCAAGTGTGTGGGCAGTTTCACAGCGCTTGGACTGCCACAACCCAGCCCTTAACTGTGCCACCCACCAGCAGCGTTTGCAATCAGAAAATGTGGGCTGTTGAATAGGGATCAACCCAAGACACCACACTGCTTCCTTTGACTCTTCAATTCTCTTCTTTCTTCTCACTCACAGGCATTGAAGTAGATCTCTGTACATTTGGAGCCAAAACACCCCAGAGGTGAGCACTGCAAAAATAGATTAGATTTGGACAGATAAAGGTATACACAGGTTAATAGAACCACAGGATGCCTTGCCTGGATTGTCCCTACATCGAGAGTTTACTGCATATGCCCACTCCTTGTCCAGCAGCTCTGTGTGTTTTCAGCCAAGGCAGATGACAGGAATAACAACACTCCCAACATTTCTGCAAGATACAATGGGTCTTTGGGATAAAAATGCACAAATTCAATTTAGTCTTTTCCTATGAAAAACAGTGAGTCGATTTTTTCTCAGTAATAATTTTGCAGGTACACTGGTAAGGGTAAACTTAGATGCTATTTAAATTAATATGAAAGTCACATGTTCTTTTTTTATAGGAGACTAAAACAGCTTAAATCAGTACATTTGTTCATGGCTAAATTCTAATTTTTTCCTTTCTCTCTGGCTAAGGGATAGCTCTTCAGTACAGTTCAGTGACAGCCCTCAAACAGGCCTGTATGGGAGGATGACCTATTTCAGAAGAATGAATGCTGGAGAATAGAAATGGGGCGTTTGTTTCTGACCACTGAACTCAAGCTAATTAATTTCCCTCTCTGTGTCTTGTTTCTTTCCCGATCCTTTTTCTTTAAAAATTTTCATTCTTTAGGTTACAGGATTCTGTCTTGCTATGCATTAATATGGCCCTCAGTGCAATAGTTTCTCACATCTAAGCATAACATGCAGGTAGGAGTAAATCCCAATGCTATTGCAGCCAAATTCCCAGTGGTACAGGAGGCCACTCTCTTTGCCCTTCTCCCCCTCCTCTTTGATTTTTAGCTGCTATAAACACCTCTCCTGTACCTACATCTCAGCATGGAGGCGGCAAATGGTTTTTGTTTTTCTTGCAAGACACAATGTATTTTCTAATCCTGCACTTGCTCTTCTGGAATTACTGAGAAGGGTAAGAGTTTACAAACCTCAAGTGAGACATGTTTAGTAGGAAAAGAAGAGAAAAAATAAGAAGAAATGACTCTTAATAGAACTGTGTAAAAGTTCAGGCAGACAGTACTGATTTGACAAGTCAGATCTGTGTGTGAATGTGCTAACACCATCCTAGCAACATTGTCACTCCTGTCACTGATAATATAACCAGGAACAAGATATGGAGAGGTAAGGAACATATTTTCTGGTTCTCTCAACTTAGGTGGTTTGTTGGCAGCTGTGCAATCCTGTTAAACTGAGATGCAAAATACAGTTGTTTTCAAAATTCATTGCCAGTGGCGGTGACAGATGCTTTTTGGAATGACACCCAGTGAGCTGTGAAACTCATGTAGTCAAGTACTTGTCCACTTGTCCGTACTTCATGTGTTATGGGAATATGTTTACACTCATGCTGTCTCAATTTTTAAATTTTTTTTAGCCATCTGGATGAGGTATTTTACAGACACAGCATCACACACATTGCAGAAGGTGATAGGTTGAAGTGGGCAGTTCTCCTTTGTTTTGTCTGGGGAATTCTCCAAGGTGAACTGTTTGTAGGGCACAGTGGATTTAGGTATTATATTTATTTTGTCAGATGCTAGAGAGGTAAACATAATAGACCTGACATCACCACCCTAGATCAGAGACAGGCCAAAGTGTTCATTTTAACAACACACAAGTAGGACCTGAGGATGCAGAGACTTCTCCACTGTTTGGTGTGCCTTCCACATCCCCTGTAGGTGGGACATCCACCATGTCTGGCTCAAGTCTGTGCCCTGGGATGGCTCTAGCAATGCTCACACCTCTCACATAGACTGGGCAGCTGCTCTTATGGACACCTGGGGTTTGTGTGAAGGCACAGGCAGTTGTGGGTGGCGTCTGCAGTGGATCAGCATCCCAATACTCCATCCTGCTGGTAGCATTTTCTCTGAATGCTGACAGAGGAAATGTTTTTCCTGCCATGGTAATCCTTCCCATTTTTCTACTCTACATTAAGAATTATTGTGATTACTGTGTCTTACTCTGTAATGCGTTAAGAGAAAACAGATTATTTTTCTTTGGATGGAAGAATTAGATCCTAAGGTGTCCCATTACTGTAGACACGTGCACATTGCATGTTTGCTTGTGCTTGGTATCATTTTATTATACCATGTTTCCTTTGAGGCTCTGAAAAAGTCTTTGCAACTTTTCTTCTCTGGCTTTTCTCATTCTATATTGCTTCTTACATTACATTAAAAAGAAAAAAATAACATCATAGGGCAGAGGTAAGTGGAGTTGTAGAACAGGGAATGTCAGTACATGAAAAGGTGTGCTCTGTTTCAGTGTGCTTTGAGTTACTGTAATGACTCTCAATACGGGGCTTACTTTTCACTTGTGTGTCTTGAATAAGGATTGAACTAAGGGACCGTAGTACCACAGGGAGTACCCAAATTTAGGATAACAGAGACTGCTTTTCCTGTAAATCTGGGATAACTCCTATTCCAAATCCCTTTTTAGCTGACAGAGATAAAAGATAGTCCAGGGAGCCTAGCGCAGCCTCAGACTTTTCTATAGACTTCCAGATCTGGGAAAAACATAGAATCTCCTTTTACCTTCTTTTTCTCTTCATCTGTAAAATGGAAATGAGATTTCACTACCTCAGATGTGCACCGTAATTTTTTTGAGAAGTTCAGATATTAGTGATAGAAAATTTGTAAATCCCTAAAATGGGCAGATGTTTGTACCTAAGAATATTAGGAGAGAAATACACGTAGCCTTTAAAAAGGAAAGCTCCTTTTCATTGTAGAGATGACTAACAAAAGGTTTGTCTAGACAGGAATTTATTTGGAATGGTTCAGAAAAAGTTAAAAGGGAGAGGTACTTAGAAGTCAGGGAATGGACTAAATTGCTCCATTCCAGAAAAATTATTTTGTGTTAATGATACCTGGTCCAGTTTTTCTCCATTTGTCTCTCATCTCACACTTCCAGGAGACCACTTTGTAAGTTTGAAAACCGCAAACAGTCCAACCCCAAAGATGAAACTTCTGCAGGTGATTATTCCTCACAGAAGGGGCATATGTTTAGATTCTGGGTTTCTATTTTGTGGCATCCTGTGCTACAGTTTCCTTTTCAGCAGCCTTTCAAGTTAATATTCAAGCAGCTCTCAGAAACTTTTTATACCAATGTACAAAAAATAAACCAAAAAAACAAACAAACAAAAAAACAAACAAACCCAAACCCAAAAACCAGCCAAACCCCAAGGCAACTGTCACAGCAGGATGTACTTGGGGACTACCAAATGGGAGAGCTGGGCCTGTCAGCCTCTCCCTGATGCTAGACCCAAGGGAAGGAGGAGGGTGGTGCTGGCAGGCAGTTTTGTGGGGTGAGATGGGATTCTTCAGAAGAGCTCCAGCACACAGCACATTTCCCAGCCTCCAGGGAGCATCCCCTGCGGTAACCTGGCGCTGGCTTTCCCTCAAGCCTCATCCTCTGCATACTTTTTGACAGAATTTGTTTCCCCCATTGGCTCCCTTGCAAACAGATTTCAACTCAGAAACTAAACTCAGGGATGGGTTGTTTCCTACTTTTTTGTGGGTTTTTTTCCCTTCCACTCTGATATATGCATTTTTGATAACCAGGCAGAAATGCAAGTCTAGGATTTCCTAGGTTTTGAGACTATTTTGTGTGCCAGTTCTCTAGGAGAACTGGAGAGAGAAAACTTATCTGATTAACAAATGTAAAATCCAGGTACAAATAATACCCTAATTCAGGCATGGAATGTCCCTCTTGGAGTGTGCTGGGTTCTTATCTGCTCAGTACTTGGTACCTAGTTGTGTGTGAATGGGCACAGTGTCTGTTTTGTTACAGAGCTTTCCTAAATGCAGATGTAGAAGATTTAGAAGGGATACCTTACCTCCGCTTGGATCATCAGGGCTCCAGCTCCTTCGCCCCACCAGGCTCTGGGGCAGGGCAAGATGGGAAAGTGTTGGATGTTTATTCTGGGAGGGGCAGGGCTGACAGAGTCATGCTGTCGTGCTGTTTACTCCAGGATAATCCATAGTGTTGAAGTGCAGGGTGCAGGTGAGGAGGTTTTTGTGTCCCCCTCGTTGCTGAGGATGTGTCCCTCTGGTTGGCATTTCTGCACAAGTAAAGAGAAAAGAATGCCCAAGTAAAGTTAAATACAGACGTTAAAAGTCAACAGAAGAATCTAGAGTATTTCTCTTTATGGTAAACTTGGAAAAAAGTGAAAGCAGGTGTTTTAAGGAAATAATGTAAAACAAAGGAGTGCATTTAATTGTTAATTCTGTTAATGAGAGGCAATGCTATGGAACCTGACATGATAATGTTGACTAGCACAGGAAGGCATTACATGAAGTGTTGTGGCTGTATGAAATACCTTTATATTCCTTAATAGAATCTGTTTCCATACTTGGCTAAGGCAGGAGGTAATCAAAGTCACGTGTAAGGCACTGACTGGGATGTGGAAGGACTTCTCCTCCTCCTCCCACCCTGTCCGTACGAGGCACACTCACGTTGGTGGCTTGGGCACAGGACTGTGGTGAGGAGGAATTGTTACATCAGACAGAGCCACTCTCCTTGCAGCAAACATTGTGTCTGCCATGAAGCTTTCTCTCTGTGCTGTGGTTTTCCCCATGGCAGCAGTGGTCTCTCTGTCTGCCATCCATCCCAGGGTGTTGCCGACCACGCTCATCTACTGCTCCAGGCTCTTCAGCTGGGTAGACTACATGGGTGTAGGTCTGCAAGAAATTGTGGGCAGATATCTCAGACAGGGGAAAAAAGAGTGCTTCAATTGACAAATCAGTCCAAACCACTAAGGTTATAACTCCTTTTTTTCTTCTTCAAGCAGAACAGTAAAACAGACCTGTTATTGGCAGCTCATTAGTAGTGAGACAGAGGCAATATGTACCATGACATCAGAGTGCTGCTTGACCCACATCTATCATTTTGTTAGAGATCCTTATTCCTGGGCCTTTCCAAATGCCTATAAGACATGCAGAGTGTAGAATTCTGTGGCATAAATAAGATACAGATTTTCTACTTTTGATGTGTTTAGCACATTTTTGTTACTTCCTTTAATACCGCAGACCTTACATTCTTTGAGCATTAGGAGAACAAAAGGCTAACACGAGAAAAAAAAAAAAAAGAGGAAAAAAGTATTCACTAAAAAGTATCATTCTGTTCACCTATTTAGCATTTAAAATTTAACCTCTTTCTTAAAGGAAGACAGAATGAATACCACAGCTGAGTAACTTCAGATATAAAAAGTTCCTTCATTAAATCAGTTGTTCTTTAATTCATAATAGAACTTAAATAAAGAATGACTTATGGGCAGCTGTTTCTAATATTGAGTCCCCACCACACATGAAAGGAACATTATTCTTACAGCAGCCTCTCTACCCTTGGGTGTTATCAGCCGAACATGTTTTGAACCCACCTAATGCATTTGAGGTAGCTTAGGTTTATTTTTCTTTCAATAAAATAAATGGTTTTGTAATTAAATTTCTGCACTGACTGTGCTTAATGGCTACATTGACAAGTGCTAATGTATGGGAAGAGAATGAGTTTGAAATGAAACATGCTGTTTTCCAATCTGCAAGCAATTTTGCACTGGGGCAATCAAAATCTTGTGCCAGTGAAACATTTTCATTAATCTGCTAACTTAGCGCACACTGCCCACTCAGCAGCACAAGGACATTTTTTTTAAAAAACAAAAATATCATGAAGTGAGTCGTTGTTTGAAACCATTTTGTGGTCTCTGGCAGCAGGGCCTGTGGAAATTTGCTGACTTTACACCATGAAATGTTGCAGCTGTCTCAAAAGGGACTGGCTGCTTCAATGTTTGAGTTCTTGGCAATAACTCAGCTTTCAAATCTGTCTCTTTTTTCCCCTTAGCTAAATTTATTTTTGAATAAATCTTCTCATAGAAAATTGAGAGCAGCTATTACATATTTGGACTTCATTTATGAAAACCACTTCAAGTCATCAAGAAATGCATCAATCGAGCTCTAATGTTTACAATACTTTCATGACTGGGAAACTAAACAATACTGTATTTCCCCCATTATTTTAATTTAGGTAGCACTGCATTTAAACACGAATAAGACTTTTTAATTTTTTTTTTTTTTATTGCTGGACTTAAAAAAAAAAATAAAATAAAGAAAGCAAAAACCTAACCCTGCAGAGATTTACTTTTGTGTAACTTGCTGGAAGCTCCCTGCAGAATCTGGCCACTAGAGGGATGGCTTTCCAACAGCTGTGCTTTGCAGCCAGCATCCCAGAGCTCTTTTGTCAGGGAAAAGGCTTAGCTAAAAGCAAGCTGAAGCTGTAACACCTTAGACAGGCATATAGGATTCCAGCTTAAAAAAAAAAAAATACCTAGAAGCGCAAAGTATCCAGGCATATATATAATATTGTTTTAGATTGTTTTAACATAACACAGGCACAGTTATTCTCTCTCCCTGAGGAAAATGTCCTAGAAGTAACCCAGAACAAATTAACCACCAGGCAATCTTTAACAGCATATATTTAAGTCAGTAGATATCTAGGATCACATTGTTAAAGAGGATCACATTGTCTCCTTCACCCCATCCTATTTCATTTGGGACAAACTGCTGCTCCAAATTTTAGTCCTTTTGCTGTGTGCAGGATTTGGAGTAAGAGAGCTACAACAAACTAAAATGTTCCTCTTCTGAACAGAATAATGTGGAATGAAATATTGTCCTGGTGCAGACTTCTCCCATCCAGCAGGAAATTGCACCTTGGGGGATGGATCACTGTGAGTTGAAGCATCACCAATGAAGCATTGTGCAGTGAGAGGTGTGTGAGGAAGTGACAAGGATCAGCCAATGATGGTGATGTTATGGCTTGTAGAAGTCATTCTCATGAGGCTGCTCCATCCATGCTAAGTAAGCAGGGTTTCTGCTGAGAGCTGTAGTTTACATCAGAACCCATTAGCCAAGCCCTAAAGTCAGGAGAACATACAATATGGGAACTCATTGCATCTTTTCTATTTAAAGGGTGGTTATATTTAAACAAGTTCAGAGTAGCTGGCTCTTTTCTCATTCCTCTATCTCCAGCATAGCATCTGCATTATGGGATTGAGAAGTGACCTGGAAAACAGGTTACTGCAACCAGGTAAGGCTGCGCTCAGCCAGAGAGAGCTCAGAGGTTTGGCTGGGCACTTTAGAGAGCGATACTGTCTCTCAAATGCAAGCCCCTCACCCAAGGGAGCAAATCTCCTGGCAGAGGTGGAGCTGCGTACATGGGAGCAAAGAAGGAGAGAGGGACTCTTCGTGTGAGTTCCACAGAGGATTTAATAGTGTGAAGGTTCCAGTGATGAAGAGCAAAGGACAAAGGAAGATCCCGGGGTTTTATCCTCAGGGGAAGGGGGAGGGGGGGGAAGGGATTACAGCCAATGGAGAAGGGCGAAAGGGGATGATTGCTTAGGGAAACCACCAATGTGGATACTTGAGGGATGGACAACAAGGAATAACCAACGAGGGAGCTCAGAACATAGAACTTTCCAGACTTAATACATATTCAACTAAGAACATACATATTCATAAGCTTATGCATAAAACAGGGAGGGGGGAAACAGTAACCAATCAACTTGAAATATGCAAACAGGGGAAACAAAGGCTCCTGGGTTCTCACCATAACCCAGAGGGAGTGCTGTTAGACTTGGGGGTCTGACAAGCAGAGCTGTGATGTTGTTGGCTCTTCTGGTGCTGTGGTGGCAGCAGCCACACACACCACAACAGCCAGGTTCTTGGTACTAGGCAAAATCATAATCAGAAACTACTTTCATTCTGAAGGTTTTAGTGGAGGTGAAAAGCTCCATGCACTGGACTGTGCATTTTATATCACAGAGCTACACAAAGTAGGTGTTGGAGTAAACTAAGACATCACCTTTTCTGCTTCAGGTTGTCTTAGCCACCTGATGAATTCTAAGGTAATTCAAGATTAATAGCTACTGAAAGATTGACTGATGTAAAGGTACAGGACGGTTGGAATTCTGATTAAATGCAGCAAAGTTCTATGGTGGAACAAACTCCTTGTGGGAGTCAGTGCACCCCCACTGCCAGAGCAGTGGAGGGGGCACTGAAGAGACCAGCCCTATTATAACCAATGCTCCCCTGTTAGGGGAAAGAGAGAGGCCTCCTCCTGAGATTCCCTGTGTTTCTCTGTACTCCGGTTACCCGGCGGACTCAATTCCTCAGCTGCTGCCTCACCTGTCTATCTTTCCCTGCGAGACATCCCACTTCCAGAAGGTTCTGTTCTACTCACTATCGCATTTGTCCTTCCCTCACAGTCACTCCCTCAGTTCCTTTCCACTGGTCCCTGCACCCTTGTCCCTCCCTTGTCCAGCCTCTAAGCCCTCACACTATTGGCTCTGAGTGCCCTCTCTGCCCTTGCCCAGCCCCGGCATAAAAAGCCATGCTACCTTTTGTTCGCTATTCTTTCAGCTCTGGTACCCTTCAAGCAACATTATTAAAACTGCCTTGGAACGCTATTCCAAGAAACCCTTCTTGTAAACTTGTCAGTTTGAAGGCTGCTCTGCACAGAAAGCAGAGGCAGCTGCCGTGGGCAGGGATTGGGCAGAGGCGCACCGAGTGCAGCCAGCACAGCTCATCCAGCTGCCCTGCCTGCGCGAAGCGGGGCAGTGGCAACGCAGCCTTGTGACTGCAAAGGCGGTGGCGGCAGTGGCGGCAGACGCACAGAAGTCACGGTGCCACGGCACCCAGGCAAAGTCACCAGTGCAGCAGGGCCGGCGCTGCAGCAGCTCAGTGAGCCTGCTGAAGTGGCATCCAAGGTCCCCGGGCTTCAGGAGACGCTCCCAGGTTCACGCAGTCTCGGAACCACTGTTCCCCTCCACGGAACCATCGTTACAGCTCCTGAAAGGAATGTTTAGAGGGTTATGGAAGCAGTTTAATAATCAAAACATGGACTTCAGCAGGGATGTGGGGCACTTACCCAACAGCAAGAGAATCTCCTCAGTCTCATCATAGTGTGTGTGCTGTGACAGGTGTGAGCACGAAAGGTATTCAGGATTGACCAAGAATCCCAGAGAAACACCTCCCTGAAGTGTTATCTGAGACCAAAGGTGATGGACACCCTCCCCTGGAGCTGCCAGAAGAAATCAGCATGCAGAAGTGCAGCAGATATATTTATCCAACAGTAAATTGTGCAGGCAGAGATACGTGAGGTGTGAAGGACAAGGACCTCAGCAGGACTGAATGGTTGTTGCTCCAGGGGGGAGTAGGGGCAGTGAAGGCCAAAAGTGCTACCTCTGCTTGGGCAGGGGATTGTGAAGGGAATTAGAGGTTCTCTGCAAACTAAACTCTATTTCTAGACAGAATGGTTCCTGTGCCTGTGATGAAGGAAGCCTTGGTCATCTTTTTCCTACAGCTCAAGCAGAGGAGTTGTGCATATCCATCTAGGTGGTAGAAATACAGCAGCCTTGAAGTGTCAGGTTTACTTTAACCCAAAATGACACAGAACATATAAGGTGGTTAGAATATAAAGCAAAAGAATACAACACACAGAGGCAACATTAGGAAGGACTGTATTCTTTACAACATAGAGTAAGCCTTAACAGACACTTTGGATTCCTTTGTATATTCAATTTAGAGTTTTCCTAGAACCAGTTGTTTTAATGTACTCTATGAATTATCACTTAGGAAGAAAGCACAAGAGATCTGCAGCAGCATTTTGAGGTTCTGCACATTGAGATTTGTTGACAGTGATACTGCCATTAAGAGACAATTAATTTTGATACACAATACATATGTAGTGTCTTAGAGAGAAGTAAAGGAATTTTTAATGAAAAAACATTGACTTTATTGTACTTAATACTGAAGTGTTTGTTCTTTCAGGCTTCATTTCATGCATCTGAACACTGCATCTAAACCCCAGTGTGAAGCAGCTACAGTTATAAAGGGGATTGTCCAAAGGAAGTGCTAATTTCTAACAGTCCAGCTCTTGAACTAGTTGAAAACAAGACTTGGAAAGACTTGTCTACAAAAAATTAAGTTATCATGTAATAATGCCTGTAGGGGTTCCACAACTGTTGCATAATTTAGAACAAATTTGGCACTTCTTGAGGTAAGTCCCAGTAAAAAATATAAAGCAATCACATCTGCCAATCTACATGCCTGAGTGAATGCTGCAACATGCTCTGAGTTGGGTTTATGCTTTCCTTTAATGACCACAGGCTCCCACAAGAAAATTTTGTCCATCTAGTATAACCCTTGGCAAAATTTAGTTTTGTATCAGGAATGCCCATGTACCATAGCAGACATCTTAAGTAATCTTTATCCTGGGTTGGTGTCTCTCCCATGGGTGCTACAAATACCAATGAATCTTGGACTGATTTTCCAGATTTATGACATCATCTTCTATCACAAAACAGAAGTTCATAACACAAAAAAATGTGTTCCCTTTGATTGCAAGGAGTTTAACACTCTGGAAACTTTTACGCAGGATCTGAAGGATTGGTGGTTATGAACAGTTGTGTTTGTCATACTTTTACTCTGCATGTAATGGTCATAACGCATGTAATGTTTTCGTAATTAGGCTCTTGAAAACCCACATATGTACAAGCAGTGTGTCCTCCACCTTGGTATTTGTATAAAAGTTTGAAAATAACTTCTACCTTTAGAGATTAATTCTTTGGTAATTCTTGATCCCTTCTGGCTGAAGGAAATAGTTCTCTATGTTTATTTTCTTCCATTCACATGATCTGATGAGTCATACTGATGCACTGATGTTAATCAAACAACAAATTCAATTAAAGGCTTAAGCTGTAGGTTTTTACCATAGCCAGGAGAGTCCTGTAAGATGCAATGTTATAAAAGTCACCTTGGTTTCTCACTGTAAGTTACCAGAAGTAGCCTAGCCAGATGCTTTTTAAGAAAAGTAGATACCACCTAATTTTTCAGCCTACCAACATGTCATTATTTCATAATAATACAGTATATGGTGGCAGAATCAGAACAGTAGTGTTTCAGATAATGGCTTTGTTGATCAGATTTCAGCTCTGTTAGAGTGCATTTACATAGAGTATCATATAAACCAATTTTCCCCTTAATGACTTTTATAAATCATTATTTGATGGGTGAGTTTATCTCATATATTTTATTACCTGTATGAACTCTCTCATTGATGAGAGGAGGTGGCTTTGCAGAAGCACCTCTGCAGAAACTTATGGGCAGACTCCTCCAAGTTGCAGAAACAGCCTGGGAAAAAGAAGAGGTGTTTATTCAAAATCTAAAGAACGGAAGATTGAAATTGGCATCATGGGCTGGGGGCAAGAATTGACCTCTAGATGTTGAAAGAAGGAAGTATGGAGGGAGATTGTAAACAGCCTCAGAAATTATCACTGCTGGAGAAACTGAGTGAGGAATGCAAAGACAAAAACAGTACAGCTCATGAGGACCTTAAAACAGCTTCATGTAGTCAGCTTGTCTTTGGCAAAACTAGAGGAAAGGATTTTACAGTGTTCAAAATACAGAACCTGGGAGCATGGAGAAACTGTATAGCTGTGTGGGTGCACCGTGTAAGGCTGTCCTCCACAGAGTATTAGACCAGTGCAGATATTAGAATATGCAAATTATTACTTTGCTGCCACTGTAACAGCATTTTTACTGCTCATTTTCAGATCAGACTGTACTGTTGTGGAGTTACTTTCTTTGAGGAATTTCCTGCTCTCCCCTGTCATGTGCCATAGTGCCTTCTCTTCCCAAGAGTCCCCAGAGCACAGCTCAGCAACTGGCTCAAAGTCAGGCAGTGAAAGGGGACTGACTCCGGGGTACCACATGGATTGCAGCCACTCAGACCTGAGTGTGCAACAGCTACAACATCAGTGAGTGTCCTATTTCCAAAATGCTGTTACCCAGATACTGTGGCTCAGAAGACCAGGCAGCTGTGCCTCCCTTTGGCAGCAGGAAGCTGGCAGCTGAACCTGTTTCTTCCTGCATCTCCCACTCAGTCCTATTCTTAATGCAAAATCACTCCATTCTTTTTGGGGTATATCCTACAGAACTGTAATTCCAACCTCCTTAAAATTCAGTTTCGTTCTGGTGTATGGGAACAGTGCAAATGCTATTTTGAGAAGTAGAAAGTGAATTACTCTGCAGGCCTGTCAAAGGATTCCTCCTGAATATAGTTTTCCATGCTGTTAGTTCTGCATTCAGCAACAATCACTCATGTACCCTTGCCTTTAACTATTTTCTCCACATGCTGAATTTGAATGATGGCTTATTGCTATCATATATTCATGTATATTCCTCTAGTTCCCAGAGACTGTAGTCAGGACAAAGTCCAGCACATGCCATACTCTTGCATAAAAAGGCAATCCCTTTCTATGGGTCACAGATGCAACAGAGAGTGAGAGAGGGAGAGACACCCAGCACAGGTAATGCCATTGCATACAGATACATATTTTCATTTTTTAGCTGGCAGTGATAGATACAGGGAATTAGTGCCAACTGTTCTAATCAATCACTTAAGACATCAGGACAAGCTCCTGCAGTGGCACAGTAAAGCTTTAGCTGGTAGATTCACTGTCCGTGAACTGGAGAAATCTGTTCCTTTATATTATGGAAGAGGATTGAGTTGTAGAGAACCAGTATCTTTGAGATATCGCTAAAATAAAATTCACTGCTACTCCTAGGGGAAAAAAAAAAAAGGAAAACTTTTGGGTACTCACTATTGCCTTTTGATATGCATACAACACCACAAAGCCAAGAGTGCTGCTCTGTCTACTCTTGGTTGTACTTCAGGTGTGGAAAGATAGTACAGAGCCAAAACTTGCAGAATGTTGGATATTCAGAAATGTATAGATGACATAGGAACCATCAGCACTGAAGCAATGGGCTTGTAATAGCTGAAGTAGTTGATTTCTTTCTTCCTGTAGCAAACATCCAGCTTACAAACACGGGAATTCAAGATGAAAGATTCAAGAACTAAGTAAGAACACCCTTCTTCCTTACCAGTGCTATAATTAGTGCAGAGCAATAGCACCATCAAGCTCTGGATGAACAATTACATCCCAGGAAATACAACCAACAAATATCCCACTGTAAAGAGTCACATCTGTATGGTACCACATAAGTATGCACCAGTGCCACCTAGCCAATCCCCAGCGTATGTCACTCGTAGTGCTGGGAAAGCCATGAAGCAGCCACTTCGCAAATCACCTCTTCTACACGCTTGGGGAAATTTGTAGAACCAAATATTTTTACAATAATATATTTATAATGAGCTTATTGTAATCAATAAGCTGAGAAAAATCAGGAGTGAAATATATGAATTAAATGTGCTTATATTGGCCATATAAACTGTGCAGAGCTAGCTGTTGACACTGGCCCTGTCATCATCAAAGCTATCCTGATGTGATGTCCAGAGAAAGCTGGAGAATCCAGCTGTCTGTGGAATAACTTTGACAGACAAAAAAAATCCCATAGAAATTCAAGGAGTTTCCATCAAACGAAGCCAAATGCTAAGTTCTAAAAAAGCTCTTTTCTCTAACTAGGGGTACTGCATGTTCTCAGAAAGCTCAGTGTCAAAGTTACAAATACTCAGACCTCCATTCAAGAGAGAGTATTTTGTGCGTCTCAGTTTGATGGTAAAGAGAATTCAATAAAAGAAACAGGCTTCCTTTCCTAAAGGCAAAACTTGTGTCACCTCTAATATAATGACCAGGGTAAAATGAACTGCAGTTAATGAGCCTTGGAGTCTCCCACAGCAAAACCTGAGATTCGCGCAACCACAGCTTTGGGAAGGTTTTTATTTCCATCAGGACTTTGTGCTTCAGCGTCATTTCTGCACAGGATGGTGGTGCTATGGCCAGAAAGAATCACTGGAATTAGGAGAATTTTTTTCTTCCTTCAGCATTACTGGAAGTGTTTTAGGAGCATTAATGACATTCTCAACCCAGTAAAGATAACAGGAAGTCTCCTGTGTCTTCAAAGGCGCTGGGATTTAACTCTGTAACTAATAGAAGATAAATCTGTAGGAAAGGGATAGTATTTTAATTAAATCAATTGTTTGAAGTGCAAGTCTCATTGTCACTAGATGGTGCAGCAGAGTAGCTTTACTTTGCATCAGTAGAACTAGAAATTTGGAAAATATCATGATGGGGGGTTTTTTGCAGGCAGAGCCCTCCATTAAATAGGTCTTTCCCTTAGAACTATTTCTGTTTGCAGATTGAACACAATGAACTTCTCTAACACTATTTGAAAATGAAAGATGAGTTATGCCTATGAGGACTAGCTTGACATCACTTAATTTTAGCTATCTATTCCCTAGCCAGACACATGCAACATCCTATTTATTTAGAAAAGCTGGGTGCTGCAGCTGAGAGCAAGAACCTGAAATGTTAGGTTCCTCACAGGAAAGGTTAAAGAAAACTTATGCAGATGATTCTTTGGGTTCACAAAACTTCATACTTGAGCTGTATAGAGGGTAAAAAAACAAGGATGGTTTTAAGTATTTCCTGTGATTCTGAAAGAAAACTTTACATGGCACTAACAAGAGATGTCTTTCTCCTCCTGTTATTCTGATTCTTCCTCTCGTATTCACCACAGGTGGAATAAAAAGCAAAGGAGGTGATGGAATCCAGTGCTGAGGTGGGTTATCTAGGAATCTTACTCAAACCACTCCTTTTTCATAATATCAAGTGATAAATTTCCTTTGAAGTTCTTCCAGCAGCACTTCAGTGTCTATCAGCAGTCCATTACCTGTCTAAAATCTATAGGGGACAATTCCTAGCCTGTACTTCATGTTCTCATTGGTATAGCTCCTTCCACACAACAGGGGGATATTTTTGTTGCTTTGTACTAGCAGTTTCAGAGCTTTAATAACAAAAATATCTTTCTGCTTTTGGGAAAAGGCCAATTCTAATACTAAAATAACATTTGATGTGCTCTTGATAAGGGAGGCACATCAAAACATCCAATATTGGAGTTCAGGTCTGAAGCAAAATTATCAGATTGTCCTTATTGACTTTGATTATTGCTTGGAAACTAAATTGTCTAAGAAGAGACAACAAGTAACTTTGGGATATACAATTTGTTTTATACTTTGAGCCTATCTCAAGAATAAAAATACATTATTCTTTGAAAGGATAAAGGCACATGTTCATTTTAACTCTGATTCTGAGCAGAACTTCATAGGAGCACTTCATTTTTGCTTTATAACTAATGAGAAAATTGCAATTTTGGGAACAGTACAAGAACTGTGTGGCTGTCTACTGAATTTTACTGGGTTAAGATTAAAAATATGTGCTTTATTTTTTCCTCTAGGACGTTTCCTGCCAGCTCTGAGACAGGATATGATTTTGGAGAGAGAGAGAGAAGTCAGCTCCTTCTGCAGTTCATGCAGACATTATTTAAAACACTTGAGAGAGAATAGTAAGAAACAGAAGTAGCCAAAATAAGGCTAAGTGCTAGTTCTCAAATCGCTAAGCCTTCATATATTAAAACATATTATATACCACATGTTCATTACCTTAGTATATTCCATAATTTGTTCTGTGAGCTGAACATGTCAAAAGAAGGATATAGAAATTCGCTGGTGATGAGATGACTGGCAGCAAGCTTCAAGCATGACTCTCTCAGACACCTGACATCTCAATTGAAGGGGTGAAACTTTTGAACTCTGATGACATAAGTCACAATTTGTGTCTTATTTATTATTGACTGAAAAACAAATTAATGCCAGAAGACAATTACTCTGGAGCTCATAGCTGGGTCAGATATTCTTGTACACTGTGTATATGTGATTGCACGAGTGAATGTTGATTCATATTTGGGCATGCAAGAGCACATCCTTCGATAAAACTTGTGTCGTGCTCAGAAATGCAATGCACTTAGGTATAAGTGAAGATGTTATGGTAGAAAGTGGTGAGACTACATTTTTGTTTTTATTTTCTAGAAGCAGATAATCACAACTTGAGCAACTGTTTTGAGTTCTGTAAAACTACAGCAAGCCAGATTGTGTGAAAAATGAAACAAGGGAAATATTCTCAGATGACAATTCAGGCCACCTTGTAAGCAATTACGTAAGCAGTTAGGTAATTTTCAAGATTTTTCTCTCTCTGCCTCAGTGTGTGTATACAAGTGTATATTTACTGTACACACATACACACATATATATATTTACATATGTATTCCACTTGGGGGAAAAGAGAGGAGAGCATGGAAGGGCAATTGTTCAATACAATTGGATTGTATTCAACCTAAGCTGAGAGCTGATGTGTGTATTTAAATGTTAGAGTGTAAACAGGCAACCTAATGCATCTGGTACAGGAAGTGCAGTCCTGGAAAACTGAAGAGAATCTGATATATTTGTTAAGGATTTTAAAACTTCTTTTACGGATTGCTTTGTCCTTTTCTGGATCCAGTTCTGGAGCAATAAAGTGAGAAGAGGCTGAAGAGATCCGAGGATGACTGTATGTGGGTGTTTTGATCCAAGCCATTCTCACGTGTCCTCTTGAGATATGAAGAAGAACCTTGGGAAGGCAGCATGAAGAGTAAGGGACATGCTAAGCTGTGCATTGGTTCTGTTGGAAGTGTCCAATTTAAATTTGTACTTGAAGACTCATTCTGATATCACTGTGCTCCAGATAATATTATGGAAAGTCTCTGTTATCAGAGACTAGGGAGATGGTGCATATCAAAATGGAAAATTAATATAGTCATTCATATAATTAAATCCACTAATCCAATCATAATGGCACAACTGCTACATCCTGTTACTGTCTGGAAAACAGGATGTGTATCCCATGAGGCAGTCACAGAGGGGAATATTTTAAAATAAATTCCATCACTATGTATGTTAGAATGCTTAATTATGAGGAACCTTATATTCTAAACGTCTCATTTTATCTCAGGAAATTAAAGGAGACACGTTTTTAAAAAGCAAAGGAAGGAAAAGTTTTTTAGCAATTAGTTCCATTTTACTGAAAGTCTTCTAAAATGTAAAATCTCTGCTAATAAATATTGTATTTGATCAGTTTTGAAGTGTCCCATTACATTTGTTTATCCTTTAAGACACATTCCTGTGCATTTGAGCCCCCAAAAATTTTGGATAACAAAACTACTGGTGGAAGCTGCTAGAAATGGTACTAAACTAATCCCACATCCACTACAATATTTCGCCATGACGGAATTGTTCTGAGTAACATGATTTCAGGTTTAAATTTCTGGAGGGAGGATCTTGGGCACTGTTTCTGTTGTGAGGCTTTTCAATAGTCTACAAAGCTATCTCAGCCACAAAAATTTTTTCTCATATTCAGCCCCTTCTTAGAGCTGTCTCATTGCTTCTGGGTCTACTCAGTGTGCTTTCTGCTCGGGCAGCTCTGCAGAGGGTGTTTGGTTAGCCCGGGCCACTGGCCCACTTCACTGCCCATGCCACCAACAGGGAAATCCTGAAATCCTATTAAAACCACGAGTGTGTGACCTGCACAAGGAGTCAGGGAGAGTTACTACATGTTTGTTGTGTTTTAAATCTTCAGGTGGCTTGCAGGCTCCATGAAGAGCTGCTTCCTGTCCTTGGTCACACTCATGCTCTGCACAAAATTGATTCCCACTTTCCCACCCTTGCCTGTTACGGACAACAAGTGATCAGATGGAGGACAAAATCCAATACCTCACACACCAGAGTAATTTTCTTGCTCCTCCTCCAGGTCTGCCCTGCACACCTATAGCTTTCATTTGCTCTGGGAGGAGTAGGGACAATGGCGGTCAAAGACTCCTACCATTAACATTCGGAATATCAACAACAATCAGTTTTTAAGGGATGGGGAAGAAGGAAAATTATGCATAATAGAGAGACCCACAAATGGGATTCTAATTCTTTTTTTAGGTGTGACTCTTTGGGTTAGGACATTTGATCCCAATATCAATAGCTTCTCTGTCCCCAGGGCAAAAATTTAATGCTTTTGCTTTCTGAACTAGTCACTGTTTATAACAATATGCACACTCTTTATTGCAATAATTTTTTTTCAACATTTTATGAAGTGTGCTTATTAAATGAAATGGTAAGTCTGGCACTGGCAAGTCTCTTGTGCACTTTTTTTTCATATTTCCTTTCTTTTGGCAGGTCCATGAAAAGGGAGTAAGTTTCTGTGGGCTGTGCATGCTTTCCTACCCTTTTTCAGGATTTGTCACATCTTCTGGAAGGCCTCATAACTCACAAAACATGATTTTCTATCCCAGCAATTTGCCAAGTCTTGTCAAATCCTAACATTTTTGTTGGCAACTATTTCCATCTCTCAGCTGAAAGGGAGTAACTTAGATCGTCCAGTCACAACGCTGTTCTTTCGATACCTTTTTACAGTCAAAGTGTTAGTTTTGATACATGGTTTAATCTCTGCTTGCAGTACTATATTTCATGTCCTCATTCTGTGAATCTTTTGCAAAGTGGACATGCTGCTTCATCAGCTGATTTTCCATTTTTGCATGTCTGCACTTGCAGTCCCACTTCTCTGGAAAAAAATGATCTGAGAAAGAAGTAATTAAATAGAGGTAATACTTCTTACTTCTTTCAGGAATTGTTCCTTTGCTAGGTACAGTTGCTGTTACCATGCTGTAAGGGAGACTGTACAATGAGCTGATCCTGTATTTACTTTTTTGGAAGACACTTTTTCATCCTGTTTGTTTTTAACTCATCTCCTTCACCTTTATGCTGCAACAACAGAACTTCAGCTCTTTGGATGTGGAATAGGAGTCATTTAAACCTTTAGGACATGGATAAACTAAAAGACAAGTTGTTGTTCATTGTAGCTTGTTCAAACATCCCTGAGTGAGAGAATTTTGAATAGTTCAAAATGCCTAAAGAATAAAATAATTCTCATCTTTTGCAATGAACACAAATAGTAGTGAAAAAAGCAATAGGATATGGGATTTTCTCAGGTAGGATTTGTGAAGACAGTATTTATTGGTTTTGGTTACTAGCTCCAAGAGAAGTGAGAAATGTTAATAATAAGCAGTGCAACAGATGTTAGATTGCTGCATCCAGTCCTGCCATATGCTCTTTGTTATGAGTCATTCTGGATGCCATCCATCCCCGTACCAGTGCTCCCTGGAAGCATCAGTCTGTAGCAGGAAGGATGAAGGGAGGCATATGCACAGAACAGCTGGAGGGGTCTGCCCATCTCCTCAGCCTCTTCAGGAGGGGGGGATGCAAAAGCCTGGCTGCATTTATATTCACCACCACCTGTCCATGACCTGAGCCATGCTGAGCCCCACTTAATTGGTACACAGCAAATGAGGAATCCACTCCTGGCAGTCATTTTTGGTCATTCCTTGTGACATCTCAGGATAGCAGTAGAGTCTGACCTCCCTCTGAAATGAAGCACTCCCTGCCCTTTAGCACAGTGTTGCTTAAATCCATTCCAAGCATGAATGTATTCAACAGCCTCCGTCCATGTCATATTTTCAAGGGGAAATTAGGACAGTACATAGTCACACTTAGTCATACAAGGAACCCATGGTTAAATTCGTACCCCAGATGGACTCTGTCCTTTTTCCTTCCTGTTTGAAAGCAAACACCCTGCCTTCTCATGCACTACTTCAGTCTTGTGTATCAGCAGTGGGGGAGAGGAACAGATGCCAGAGGAGCTGGAAGAATAGAAAGGCCAGGCTGCTGCTACCTCTGATGAGAATCAGCTCAAGAGATCATGGGTAAGGGACAGCAAAAACAAATTTTCTGGAAGATACCCAGGAGTTTTTCTTTTAGTTTGAGGAAAACCTCACTGGCTGTTAAAATACAAGCTATGCACTTTAAAAGTGGGACTTATTTCAGCAACAAAACCCCACCTGATAACTGCAAGCATTGATCTGCCTTCATATCCCTGTCTGTCTCTCTCTTCTTTCCTTAGGCTTCCTTAAACACACACCAAGAAATAAAAAAAAGTCTCTAGCTGCTTGGTGAGAATTTGTAATTGAGATATTCATCTTGTCAGAGCAAGCAAATTGGCAAATCCCCATGCACCTTTGCCATGCAAGGGCAGAGCTGGACAGGCATGCAGAAGTAGGCAGACTGCCCCAGTTGTCCCTGGGTCCCCAGGACCCAGCACAAGAAGAAGGAAACTGTTGTGAAACAGAGGGAAATGGGGAGCTATTTACTTTAAAGGGTTTCATGCTTTGCTCCAGAAACCTGGCTAAAATTCTGATCTGCTTTTGAGGGAGAATTTCGAGATATTGCCATGGTAGCTTAGTGAGGAACCAAATGGCTTTAGTTCCTTGACATGCCTAAACTTCAGTGAAAGTGAGTCACATCTATCCTTTTTTTTCTTTTTTTTTTTTGGAGTGGAAAATCTAATTTTTACTGTGTTGCATCCTGCTGTGCTGGTTGCAGGGCATTGCAACCTGACCCCTCGAGGTGCTGAGTGATTCTCTCAGCACCTACACATCATCATGGCCTCTGAGCTCCATCCTGTGCAGTGCTTGACTGGAAAAGGCCTCTGGTCTTCAAGGATAAGAGTAAGACCATCATGCCACAGGACTGGTACCTATTGACCTACAGTCCTGGTTGTGGGCATGGTTCAAAATGTTACACATTACCTGTGCAACTTCAGAAGCCAGAAATTGCTCAGTCCAGAGAAATATTTCTAATCAATTTAAGAGATTACATATTATAAGCATGGTGATTATTTCTTTTCTTTCTAACATATTAAGTTGTACCAAAATTTATATTAGTTTAGGGAATGTTACAGTTTAACAATTCTCTGTGTGTGTATATTAGATTTGAAATGTTTATTTTGGTATATGATCCAGAGATTTCACCCTCTGCATCCCACTCGCACTGAGGGAAAGCCAAACAATGAAACTCATTCTTTTAAAGTCACAATCTCCTTAGTGTTTTTTGCAGCATGGATTTGTAATAGAGGGACATCAGTCTCCTCAACAGTCAGCCTTGGTTTTTTCACAGGCACCAAATGGGGTATTTTTCAATGAGAGGTACATCTGCAAAAGACCCTTTCATCAGAAAATGCCTGTCTGTTAAAACTAGGGGGGTTTTTTCCTATGAATCAGCACCATTTGGAGGTAATGTTTACCATTACCATGAGTCCAAGATGCTTTTTTTTTTTTTAAAGACTCTATAATAGCAAATGCACATGGCTTTATTACTGTAAATTATACTGACATTTGGGCATTACAAATATGAAACCCAAAGGTAAAAGCTCATCTGGATGATTATGCATGCATGTACTCACACACTGCACTTTTGGTTCTCATTTTGACAACCATAGGCTGGATAGTTAATCCGGATATTTCCCACCCTGGCACTGGGACATGTTCCCCTTTTGTGGCAATAGCAGATACAGAATTTTACAGGTCTGCTGTCTATTCAGTGATGGGCTTCACCTTTTACCTCTAAAAGCCTGATTTTAAATCCAGGGTTTACAGGTTCAGACACTGCAGGCAACCTAGCCAGAGCTGGGCCCAAAACCAGTAACAGAAAAGCCAAGTAGAGGATCATGATTTTTATCCTTCCACACCATAATTCTTCTTCCATCTTTACTGGATATCAATATATCTTTCCAGTTTTTGTGATAATTGGTGAATCAAAATAATTCCCAAAGAGAAATGTGCTATTTCCCAGAGACAGTGGTGCCTTTAAGTGTATTTTTATGGTAGATGAGGTTTTGGTGTGTCATCTTTGAAAATGTGGGCAAATGGATTATTTTTTTGATCCAACAAAAACAGCCACAGGAAAAAAAAGGATGCAAAAGTCAGGGTGTTGCAAGTTCACTCGCAGAGGTAAGCTGTGGTCCTTCTATTTTGCTATTTCCAAGAATGCATGCCAAGTCATTGAGGTTGACCACGTTTTATTACCTCTGTTTTTGCTATTCTACCTTATTCCTGAGACAAGTGGGAAAATTGTGTCTAAAAACTGTCTTTAAACCCTGGACTTCTAGATTGGACATCTTTAATGAATACTGGACCTGTTCCACTGCTGTGCACTGCTGTCTGGGTCTCGGCTTATTAGATACTGTTTTGAAATCCATAATTATAACCAGGTTTGCGATGGGTCATATGCCTCTGTACACAAAAGTTTCTGTCATCCTGGTATAGTGGCTGTTTCAGAGGAAATAGACTGATTCAAAACTAGCATTTGAATACTTTTAGCTTTACTTGTTTTGGCCTTCCTTACCCAAGGTGTGAAAAATGGCAATTTCTGTATTTCTGGGAAATTAATTTTCAAGGTTGACTTTGGGCCAGTAACCCGAAGTGCTAACATAGTCCATATGTCTGACTAGTGAAGGTTGAGTGAAAAGTATGAAAGTCTAGCGAAAGTCCATTTTTCCTGCTCCTTTTGGTAAATTGCAGGATTCCATTATAGTGACGATAATTCACAGTTATTCCAGTCAGAGCACTGATCCCTAGTGAAGCTGGGATGAAGGTAAAATGCATGGAATTTGTTCTCTATAGGTGCTGCTTTTCATGCTGAGCAAAAGCTCGGTATTTATAATGTGCTCTCCTGTAATATTTGCCATCTTTCCGCCCCTCTCTTAAGACTATAATTCCCGCCTTGTATTTTCTTTTTAAACTCTCTCTCGTTTTAATACACATTTTGTATTTTCTTTAAATAAATGCTCTCATGCAGCTCTTCTACTTCCTTTATTGAGGAAACACTCATACCATGGTGGAAAAAAATTGAGAGGGAGGGAGAAACAGAGAAAGGAAACAGAAATCATAACCAAAAAGTTCGCACCGATTATTGAAATAGTCAGTGTTCCCTCAGGCTGAGAGAAAGGGAAAAACGCTTTTACAGTGTCTTGGAATATTTTTCTTCTGCACAATTCTGACTTTTCAGCACATATTCACGCTACAGCGAGAGAGAAGGAAAGAAAAGAAAAAGGATTCAGAGGTTTCACAGTAAGTTTTTTTGTTTTCTTTCATAGTGACACTTGCTAGTAACAAGTCCCAGGAAATATTAATGTTGAGTTTTTTAAGATATAATTCTAAATACTCTCTGTGTAAATTATTTAGCAAGCACATTATTTAGTATTAATGTTTTCTCCTCCTCTGCAAAAATTTGTAGCTTCAGTCACAGTGACACTTTAATGTAAAGTCATTTCAATATTTAGCACCATGTTACTACTAGTGGGAAATATTTATGTATTTGTAGAAGACTTCAGTAAGCCTCAGGTCTGCTCTTCAGCAAGGTATTTAAAGACAGAAAAGAAACAGATAAAGACAGTGAAAGATTCCAGTGAAGATCTTCTGTACAGTCAGGAGGGACTTCATGCAAATATGGAGCATCTCACTGGGCTAAAACACAAATTATGATCAGAGAACTGCAATATTTTAAGAAATTCTGCCTATCAGAGACCACTTTTTTTAATTACTCAAATTCAGATTAAATTGAAATCAGTCTTAAGATTCATATTTGTTTCACTAGCCTTTGAATCTGATCAAAACAAGTCAGTGGCAAAAGCTCTTTCAGATTTCAGAGAACACAAAGGGTCAATGCTGTTGCAGTGGTGGCTGCAGGGGTGAGCTGTGCACAACTGACAGCAGAATCAGGCCCAATTATGCAGAGGGGAAGGATGCAGCAGCTTTCTCCTCCACAGCAAGGTATTGGGTACTGTTTGGAAAATTGATCATATTACTCTATTAGACTAAAACTAAGCCATTTAAAATGTTGTTCAATATTAAGGTAGAAGTAGCAGTAAATTACAGAGTTCCCTTTAGAAAAAAAATGACAAAGGCTTCCCTCTATGATTGCCAAATGACTACTTGAATTTGCAGTTGTAGCATATTTCTCCTCTAAAACTGCTACCAATCTTCCAAATACAAGCAAAACTACATATGGACATGTTTAGCAAATCAGAAAGGGAAGACTGATTGCTGGGAAATGTTTTGTTTCCAATTACTTTCTCAGTAAAATCTAGAATCCCAGATAAACAGACTAGCAAAATCACAGTGGCTTATCTGTAAGTATACACTGACTTAGAAATGCTATTAAAATTGCTTGTTTGAAAACCCCTAGCAGAGAAAAATGAAAGCAAAAATCTCTTCATATTGATCTGTTTTAGGGTTGCATTTAAGCATTTTAGAGTGGAGTGCCATGGTCATTAAAATATTTAGGGCCGCTTCCATCCCTACTCTACACTTTACCTTGATTTCTTTTATCCTCTCTCCCGTTAAAAGAACCTGAATTTTTGTCCTGCCAATATACATTTCTCATGTCCAGTACATATGGCACTTGCTAAATCAGCTCCTGACACGCCAGCCAGTTTTAATGGGGGAGGCTGAGAGATACACCATTACTTCTTATTTCTAATACATTTCTTCATCTGAAATGTGTAATTTTCTCTTGTGATGCTGACTCAGCAGTAAGTTTCTTTCCAGAATTACTAAAACAACTTTTCTCTTGGAGCAGCAAGGGACCCATGACTCACTGGTAGGGAACAGTGAAACAGAAAGAGGCCTTTTTCCATCTTTTAATATTAAAAAATAAACTAGTAAGGGTTCATAAAACAGTCCTAGGGAATATCTTTGACATAAAAAAGTAGTAGTAGATCTTGTTTCACAGACAGATTGAACACAACCATATTTAATTTGGGTTGCATCTTAAATATATAGCTTGCATTATTTTACACATGTTGCAAAACAAGATTTAGAGGGATCACCTTTTATTTGCTTATACTTCACACATGTCAGAATCAAATACTTTTTCAGACAGATGGTTTTTTACTCATATGCTGTAGTAAAGTGACATTTTGTACCTGTAAACTTTCTTTTGGTTCCCAGCATTTAATGACTGCTCTTTCCCATCCCCAAGTTTTTGAGGTCATTCATGTGCTAAGTACAGGGTTCAGAGATTAAAAAATACAAGAACACCATTTAATTCAAACGGATATTTTTCAGGGGGCTGCTTTCCTGGTTTTTTCTGAAAATGGATTATCTCCCTCTCCATCATCATCAACAATATTTTAATAAAGAGCAGCAGAAGGCATGTCACTAATAAATCAGCACAAGAGTTTTGCTTAGATAGTTATATATTGATTAGCTTTTCTGCTGATTTTAACAGGTATAAGCACACATGCACATAGGTTGTATGCGTAAAAGCAAATTTGTAAGCTGTCATAAAAAAGGACTTTGTGATTCCTACTGTTGTGGTTCTCAGCTAAGAATTTTCACAACACCTTTTCTGGTCACCTCAAACCCTTTCTGAACCAAGGAGAAAGCTAGAAAGAGATTGTCTCTCTTAGTGGGAGTAAAATTCCGTGGAACATCAACTGCACCAGCAACTTTTTGTAGGCAGACAGAAACCGCTGTTCTGAGCCAGAGGAAGGAGACAGACTTTGCTAATGCTTTTGGATCTCATCAGCATCTCTCATATATGATTCCCCCACTGCACTGATGGATTAACTCCTCCTTACTCTGTGTCCACTCTAAAGTTACTGGAGCTCTCCGACATCTGTGGCATGGCATGTCGAGGACACACATGCTCCTTGAGCTGGGGTTGGAGTGAGGGGCTCAGACTGCACGGCTTCAGCTTTTCCTCTCAGATCACACTCTGCTCTTGCCTGGGAGGTCCCAGAGAGGTGGCTGCTCTCAGGACTGGCCTGTTCAGAATGAGCATGAAGCCCCTCAGCAACATGAAACATGAAGAGGACATACATGGTCCTTGTCATTCTCTCCTCCAGTTTGCTCTCTCCTTGCAGGATACAACTGGAGACAGAGGAAGCTGATGATAGAGGAGAGAAAACCCACTGACAAATCCTGAGCTTCACACCACCCTCTTATTTGACAGCCCTTCTCCCTGACTCCTTGCAGATTGTTACTCTACTTATGCTCCAAGTGTTTCTGAACACCCAAACAGGGCTCCCACACAGCAACATTTAATTTTTTCTGTTGGCAGATATGAAAATTCTAGATTTTTGGGAGACCAAAAATAGCAATTATTCAAGCATCCTCTTAGTCTGTGCAGCTGCTCCTCACTACATCTGTGCTCCCTATACTTCAGTGACGCGATGAATATCATCCCAGTTGGAGGTCTGGGGTCCCACACCAAAACTGCTTCAAGCGATTTGCCCAAATTACCCTCTGATTTTTACAGCCTGCTTTCACAAAAGCTTGTCATGGCTTTCTATAGTACCACTCAGGTGAAATATTTCCAAATTTAGCAGCCCAGGCCCTCAATCTGAAAATACCTTTATACCCCTATAGTATTCTTCATATTCAGAACAAAATTTAGGTTTCAGTATTTGTTTTGCCACTAACATGTTATGTGATGTGAGGCAAAATATTGAATCCTGCCATAGGTTTGGTTTTTTGGGTTTTTTACAAATATGCTATCCTACTCCGATTTTATGTTACTAAGCTCAAAAGATTTTAGTGTCAGGAGTTTTACTGGGCATACACACAGAAGAAAATGTTCAGATTTGCAACAGATACTACTATAACTTGAATAAAAATACATCACCGTGTCCATTCCTTATATGTTTATCAACTGCACGTTTTGCACACAGATTTTTATATTATACATTCACACAGTGTCCTTCTCCACCATCTTTCCATTTTGACACTGTTTATACACTTAAAAAATATATTCAAAAAAAGTTCAGAAATAAAACAATTAGATGTTAGCTGTTATCCCAGGGTATTGTGTTCATTTTCTAGTAAGTGTCTCTAGTGCACTGGGGTCCCTAATCAATGTAAATATTGTTTAAGATGAACATTGCAGTGGGCATACCATGGAGCCAGACCACCAGCAGAGCATTAAACAGGGACAGATGTGAATGCCAGGATAAAAATGAAGACATTCCTGAAGTGTAAGTATGTTACTTACAATATATCTGTTTATAGGAAATGGTAATGGAAAAAAACAAAACAAAACAAAAACTTCTGGAAAATAAGGATGTGAGTTAAAGTTATTGTGTTGAGACACTATTTCTTTTTGCTAAAATAGTGAAGAGAAAATGTGTGATATTCTTGTATCTTGAATAATTAGTATCTTCTAGGTTTAACCTTGTATGAGTGTTTTTAATGACTTTACAAACACATAACCAGTTTGGTCATTATCTGTACTGGAGAAAAATGTGTGGTTTTCTTTTATACACGTGGCTTTCTCTCAGAAGCAGTATCTTTTATAAGGTTGGAGGATCTAATTAGGATAACAGACTAACAGTTTCATGTTGTCTCAACCAGTCATTCAAGTAGAAGCAATGAGAGAGAGAGAAACCTCTTCTTGTAATTTATGAAGATCATCTGATTCCTACTTCTTGCTTAGTAGTAGATTCTTATTGTTTAATTCACTAGTTGTCAATTTCCATGAGCAACAATACAGCAGATTTCCTACTGATGTTTAAATACGTTTGTTCCTTGCTGGCTTTGTTGTCAGGCTGCTCTCTGCGCTGCCCTGATTTAGAGATTATTGGTGACATTTGCAAGTCTTTGGAGCCCCCACCACACTGACTATTCATGGTGTTGTACGCATGCTGCCTGTCCCTGCGAGGGCAGGGGAGGCGGCAGTGCCTGCTGCTCTGGAGCTGGTAGTGGCACAGGCTGACCTGCATGGGGTGGGAAGTGAAGGTTGGCAGGATGGGGATCCCTTTTGGGTAAGCAGGCAGGGTTGGGGATCCCCACTGGAGGAGGGCAGGGCCAGGCAGAAAAGTCTCTCAGGGGAAGGAGGGAGGGGAGACAACTCAGCTGATGTGGTGGTTTGGTAAAAGGACTGCCATTATTTCTCCTGGATACCAGGAAGACACAGCCCTCTCTGTTTGCTACAGAGAAAGGGATCTCAGAGTTTTTCCTGTGACCAAAATGTATTTTCAGAATGCTCTGTTCTCAACAGCATCCAGACCTGGAAGGTCTCACCCCCTACCTGCCACAGAGAGTTGAAACATCTATGAAGTGGGAGTCTCTTAAAAGTCCTTGGCCCAAAAGCTGTAGCTTTGATCTTTGTAACTGTGAATGTAACAGATGAATTTATAGCAAGTCTCAATGTTTGATAGCAGGGTGGGTATCAGGTTGCCATTACTGCAGAATTCTTAGTAGGAGTCTGATTTAGCTTCAATATTGATTTCTCAAGGAGTGATGGCAGAGAATCTGGTGGAACCAGCATATTGGATTACTGTCTAAGCCAACAATGATTTAGAACTGAGTTGATTAAGCAGAACGGTTTGGGATAGGTCAGCGGACTTTATAATTCATTGTTTTCCATTTTGTAGCAAAATCAACTACAATAGCAGCCTTCTAAAATGTGATTAGCACAAACACTATTGTTGTTTGACACAGTTTATCAAATATAATGATTTCCATACCAGATCTACAGTTTTGCTTTTTTACATTCTTGATTGCATAATTGAAAGCAGCAGCTTTATCTTTCTTCTACCTTTGGTGGAAGTCATTCAATAAGTAGTGCCAATTGCATTACAGTGTAGAATGTCTGCTGTAAAATGCACTGCGTTTCACTGGCTCTTGCCAATGCAAGAGTACTCTGTACCCAATCAAGGCAATACCTTCACTTCTAAGAAAACAACTGAAAGTATGCAGAGTGCGTGTCAATATTGAAAGAACCATGTAGGCTGCAGAAAAATCACTTTATGCCTGAGTTATCCTGTATTCTGCATCACCCTGCTGGGTGGTTATTCATGTCAAGTATAGGGCTTAATATTAAGAGCAGTCACTGCACTAAAAGGAAAAAAATATGTTTACTGTTCTCAGAATTTGTTTCGCGTTTGCCCAAAAACCTGCACTGACTAACATGGGTTGTTTTACCAAAATTTAGAGAAAGCAGGACTGAACCCTAAAAATGGCTCACTGATAGAAAAAAACACCCCATTCCTGAAAAACATATACTTGTGATTGACCATATGTATGTGAATATTTCCATGACGGCAGAGGATATTGATTGGTCCCTGTGGGACTACTCGTGTATAAATGCTTGAAGGATCAAGTTCTAATTTTGCTCAATATCAGAGCTAATTGCTGCAGATACTATTGACAAAAAATGAAGGTTGTCTCCTAGCTGTGGAAGGTGAAGATGTTCCAGGAATGTTTTTCATGAGGTGATATATTACACGTTCGCTTTTTTAAAACTATCCAAATACAGTCAGTAACTATTTATACAATTAAATTTAACAACTATGAAATATGTGCTACGGTGCCAGTTTGAAACATACTCCTAATAGCTGGTTTTATATATGATGGACCACCAGGAAGCTGTCATCAGAATAATACTGTGTCTTTTTACACATTCCCTAGGTTTCTTTCTTACTTAATAGACTGTTTAATAATACCGTAGTCAAAACTGAACAATAGAGATTAATGATTTGATGTAAGAATACTTCAAGCTAAAAATTAAACATTAATAACATTCCAGCTGGTGATATACTATGGAAGCCTCTCAAGCATGTAAAGAAGAGTTTCAAGAGCTGTTTTAGAAAATCAACACACATAGAGAACAAGTGAAAGGAGCGTGCTGTGTAGCATATCACCAGGCAAGCTTTACCTTTTCATGGGAAAGGTATTATAGAGACCACACAAATATTAGAAAAAAACCCCACAACCCGAAACAAAACAAAAAACCCAGACCTGTTGTTTCAAGGAACTCTTCAGAGCTGAAAGATATTCAAAAGGGATCTAACTATAAAATAATAAATGTGAGGGGAAGATTTACTTTTTTTTTTCCTCAGTTAGAGTTGCATGAGAAAACTTCTGTGCTGCAGATGCAGCATGAAACAGCAATGTCCTATTTTTCCTTAATGCTCTTGATTTACTGGGCTCATAAAATGTAAGACTAGAAGCTCTTCTTAATATGGACTCATTCTACTGCTAATGCACACAGGCTGTTTTTTGTCTTAGTGTCAATACAAGAGAACGACTCTTGATCTGTTTGTAAAACAGTAGAAATGTTGCCTGCAAAAGGGAAAAATAGTTGTGTAAGGGTTTACAGCATCAGTTGCTATATTAACAGTTCTCAGCTTGCATTTGTTTTTTCAATATGACCCTTGGAAAACACATTCACAAGGAAGGAATGGGCAACCAGAGAAAGTCCATTGCAAAAGCATACCTGAACAGGTGTGGGGAAAGTTCCAGCTCCTACTGAACTGCTGTTACTGCTGTTTTCAGCATCAGCCAAAGCTTAATTTCTCCTCTCTGGCCAACTGCTCAGGCTCAGCGGGCATGAGCAGTGTGGGTAATGCTCTGCTTCCACAGTCTCTCCCATCTGGGACACACCAGCCCAGCAACCAGACTGTGTCCTACACCAGTCCTGGGCTTTCTCATGCAACACTGCCCAAAGATGCTCCCCTCTGCCCACGGGCACCCTGAAACATAGCTAAACACAATCTCAATCTCGTGAACCAACAGGAAAAAGCCACTGAGTTCCACAGAGGTGGAAATGGCTCTTATTGTGGCTTCTGGCTTCACAGCCACTTCCAGTAGGCAGCACGGGTACTCTGGCAGCAGAAGCCAGCTGATACACTAAACTATGCTAAAGTAGTGTTTAGAGAAATAGTAATTACTAACATCCTCTCTCAGTCAAGCCGACACTAACCAGGCCTACTGCTAGGTGTGTGTATATATATACTCACACTCAATAGATAAATAGATACGTGCATATACTCCAGGAAAAACATCTCTCTGGAAGGTGACGAGGTCCCACTTTAAATCAAGTACTTGACACTAATAAAAACAATGGATTCGGCCAGAAGATCTCGCACACTCACTGGCTACAAGGTAAGTCAGTATTAAGCAACCCTTTATTTTCTGCACTCTCTGCTGCTTTTTCTATATCACAAGCATTCTTTGAATCTTCCCAAGTGTTTGCAAACAGACACTTTAAAAAGCAACCTTTTTTTTTTTTTTTTTTGTTGCTTTAAATGAATTTTATCAAAAGAAATATGGTGGAAATTTGGCAGGAATTGCATATGTTCCATAGTTTTAAAATGACTCAAAATACTGACAACTTTACTTTAAGACTATCTATCATTACTTCCTCTCTTCTCATAAGGGATTTTACTATTCAAACTGTTTTGTCTGATTTCTTTTTAAAGAATTACAAGTGGGAGGTAAAGCTGTCAAAGGTATCCACAAGAATTGGGAGATTACTGAAGCGATTAAGGTGACAAAGCACCTTCTGCAGAAAGACAAAGGCTCATTAACTATCTAGATGTCTGAAAACATTATTTTGTATAATGTTCCTACCTAATGAATTTCCTGTGATTTTTTTAAAGGTTATGAATCAAATTGTCAGCAAATAATTTACTATCTCTTAGTAGTACACAAATGTTAAAATATTGCTTGATGACTTGATGAAGTAATCAAGTGGTATTAGGAAAATCAAGTAATTAGGAAAAAAATCTTGCTAGGCCATCTTATTTCTTACTGCTATTTGTTGTTATTCTTATTAGTAGAAAAACTAAGTACTGGCAGTCAATATAAATCATGCACAAACAGCTTGTTGATATCTACCTTAGAAATATCTCTGATAGAATTATGTAGCTAATATTTGTTGTATTTTTCTGGCAGCACTTGTCATACTGATTTCTGGAGAGAAAAAACAGTGAATGATTTTACAGAGGCAGAATTAATTTAAAAACCACATCTGACTGTATATATCTTGTTTCCTGTGAACTTGGTTTTGCTCTCACTCAGTATTCAATCCTGTAAGACACCAAACAACCAATCTCCATTTCAGCAAAATACTTATATGCAGATTCCACTTTAATCCTGTCAATTTTACTGAAACCACACCTTTACCAGCGTTGGAGAGAAACTTCAGCAGAGCTACACATTAAAACCAAGAAATTGAGTATTCACTGCAATTCACTCAGAGAAGATTAAGAGCCCTTCTTAATGTTAGCAACTGAATTAATTCCGTTCAAAAAGAGCTAGGGAGAAGTCTTTCCCTCATATCTTTCTTTGGATGTTCCTTTGTGTTTCCAGTAACATTTTTAGGATCTGTTCCTGCAAATATTTTTCTACATGAGTAATTCAATTCCTCTGATAAATACTATTGAATTCACAAGGGCTAGATTCAAAAGCAAAGTTACTTATCTGGGCAAATGCATCTAAGATGGGGCTGTTAGGCAGCTCCCCATGACAGTAGAGAAGAGAAAAATAGCCTTAGCCTGTGGGACTAAGGCCTGGAGGATTGGGCCCATAGCCAGTGACATTATAATATTTTTTTTAATAAGGAGGAAAACCCACGCATGAGTGAAACCATATGGAAAACTGAGTTAAGGTGAGGAGGTTTTAAATAATGCTTATTTATCATTTTGAAAGAGAAAAAAAAAATCCTATTCCTGCTTATTGCATTTTATACTTTAAATGTAGGGACTGATTCTTTTGCCAAAATTCCTCTTCTTGTCAGAGGGAAAGTTATCTGCTCAGACTGCTGCAGGATCAGGCCCTGAAAAGTCATTACAATCTTGTTGGCAAAGTTTGCTCCCTTCCACCCCTCTCCTATTCTCTGTTTTTACTATCCCTACACAGGAAGAAAATTAAAAGTTAAGCTGAAATACATTAACTAATATCAGTTTATTAATTGGAGAATTCAGCTTATCCTTTTTGCTGTTCATCTGAAATTAATTAAGTGTGTAGAATTACAAGGTGGGTGTACCACAGGCAGCAGTCCAGGCTCAAGTTAATCAAAAGAGCACATGTTGAATGCATACAATTTAGTTAAGGTTAATCTAGTGAAGATGATCCCTCGCTGGTCCTAATTACTCTAGGTGATATATTGTAGAAGGGAAAAATAGGAAGGAAGGGAAATTTTGTCCTGCTGGCCTACCAGGATTTTCTAATTAAATTTAGTAGACTATGCACAGGAGTAAATAGTTTCAGTTTGAGGAGGAGACCACACTCCAAGGGTGCTTGTCTGAAATCAATATAAGGAACTTTGAGCTAGCTGAGTTAAGCACCACACCTTAAAAATATTAAAGTTAAAGCCAGTCCTTGTGCCTTTAAAAGTTTCCAAGATTGGGAGCACTGGGTGTCTCTGAGCACTTCAGACCTGATGTACACTTTTTGTTGGAAATGTGATGTTACTATTTAGATCTTGAGAAAAGGTAACGATGCGTTACACCAGGCCTTGCTTGCTACTTCATTACCTCACCCGAGGAGCACACAGAGGTAGGACAGAGCTAATTTGCCATAGAAATATGTTGGTTTTGTATTAGCAAAAGCCTTTTCATTTAATCTTTTTTTATTATGTCAATCCAAAAGAAAACAAAGGTGTTTTTAGGACTCCTTGACTTCATGTTCTATGTTCATTACCTATTAAGTTACTTTTTCTCCATGTTTGTTCTTTGTTTCAGCTTTCAAGGAATCTTATGAAAAGCTTTTTTTTTTCCTCTATGTATATGCATATAAAATTTGTCAAATAATTTGCCCTATTTTTCAGGTTGGTGATATATCTCTGCTCAAGTGGAGGTGTCTGTTTCTGATTTATTAACATTTGATCCCCTGGTTTCCTGCCATTGATCAAGACTAATACTCAGCTCAGCTGATGAGTTTTATATGAAATCTGATATTGCAGGAAGAAAGACAAGTTAGTACCATTTTTAATATTTTTCTATTTCAAGGATTTTCCAGGGCCACGACATGCACACTAGACACCTAACAATATTGAGCAGAATGTGTTATATATATATATAAACACACATAATGTTTCCCTGGGATAAAAATTTTTGGAAGTAAAACAAGTATTTATCAATAGAACAGATGTTTGCTTGGTGTCATTCACATCCTGTAAACTGTATATACATTTACACCCTACCGCCAAAACATGGTTTCACCCTACTACTGACCGTCTGTCTGCCATTCAATCTCTAGTTAAGTCACGGTCGATAAGGTCAGCTCTTTGGCAACATCTGTATTTGATCAGTTTGCACAAAACAGGAGCCTTCCTAATGCCTGACTACCCTGAAGTATTTTAAGAGGCAACATATTATAATAGTTGATTCACCGCTGCTGCAGACTCTGCACTTGGAAGATTTTTGCCTCCTCTGAGGAACTGAAATGTGAAGATTAAAATCCTTTCTAGCAAAATAAATCTCTGAAATGAGCAGGTTTAGCAGTGCAACAGTTTCTAGACTGACAAGAAGCGTTTAGCAGTTTCTCTCCCCGAGTCCCCAGTCTCTCGGAGTAGGGATTTGGGCTTGTGATATTTTATATTTTAACCCTGTTCTGTACACGGATTATGTTTAAAGCATGTCTAGGTTGTTGCAAAGATGAGAAGTAAAGTCAGAGGAAAAAACTCTCTAAAATTTTACTTCAAAAACCAACAGTGAGGATTAATGCAGCCAATTGTTTCCTGTTGGTGTTTTCGTGCTCGACGCAGGCAGTACGTTCAGCAAGTTAGTGTACTTTCCTTCAGATGAGTGAATGCAAATTCTTCCCTCAAAGAAAGCAAAATATTCTGGGTGGAATCCTGGCCCTACTGTAGGTGATGGAAAATACTCTGGCAAAACTGAGTGAGACAGGATTTAACCTGATCTTACCACTGCATTATTTCAATGCTGTGAGTTATCTGAAAATACAAGGTTGGAAATTTGATTCTAAGCATGGTTGGTCTGGTGCCACTTTATTGATGTTCCTGGTTTTAAAGCAAATGAGAATAAAATCTGGCCTGTGGGAATGGGATCATGGGATATGTGGTTTTTTTGTTTTTTTTTTTTTTATGTTTGCTTTAGGAACAAAATATTTGACTCTTGCGAAAAGCAAAGCAGTGCCCTCTGATGCCTTTATGCATGACGAGATTTGGACCTGACAGCCGATTACTATACACTGATAAATATTGCCACCAATGCTCCAGTTATTCTGCTGGTCTTCCTGGTTGTGTTCAATACTGAGGAAAGCCTGAACACTGAAATGCTTTCTCTCTGCTGGGTGTTAGAAAAACTAGAATAGAGCAGCAAGAGTGCAGCAGCATCCCACCACCAGCCACGGGGTTAGTATTTAAAATGGGACTGGACTGAGCAGTACCATGGGCAAGGGGTAACTGGTAGATTTTTGGGATGCTTCTGATGAGAGGATGGCTTTTTAAAATAATTTTATGATGGAGTTTTTGTTCACGAAGTATGGTGTTCAGAAATTAATGGTTTTGTTTGCAGGTCTTTTTTCCAAAATAATTCCTTTTTATTTACTTTCTGTCATGCTGAATTTTCAATGGAAACATTTGACTGAAAAACGTAGCAAGGAGCAGTTGAACTAGTTCTGTGAACAGTTGTGATAAAATTTGAAAGCACCTAGAGACAGTGAAATCAATGCATTATGTGAATCTATTTTCTTTGCAGTTTTAGTTCTCTCAAGGGCCCTGGAAACTTCAGAGGAAGCTTCCCCTGGGTACACGTTTGATCTAGGGACAGTTCACAAACAGCAAATTCAAAACTCTACTAAATATTGGGGATTCTAGAATGGCTGATGTGAGCTGCTGACACACAGGATACACAGCAGAAAATGTAGTTCAGTTTTTATCCCTCCCTTTAGTACTACTTGTATAAAACCCACAGAATTTTCTAATACATGTTAGAATATATTACATATACTTTAGGTTTCTTCACCCTATTGTTTTGTCCTGTAAAGCTGCCTTAATAGTTCTGTTTTAAGAATACAATGTTACATCTGTTCTGAATTTCTTTATTAGGAGTAACTTTACCATGCCCATGACTTTCAGTAGCACAGCATTTTGATCCTTTAGAAGACAAGAGAGATGTAGCCTGAAATCCCCTTCTGATTAGTCAGAAAAAAAACCAACCAAACAAACAAACAAAAAAAAACCAAAAACCACACCAAAAACTAAAACAAAGGCTTAAAAATATTTCTGGATTGTCTCTCGGAGTAAAGAAAATACAGTTTTCTTAACTTAGACAATGGACTCTTACTGAAATATAAATATTAAATTAAATCAAAATTGTAATGAAAAATGTGAGAGAAAGCCTAATGCCAAATTAGCTGCAGACAAAGCAATTGCCAACAAAGCCAACAGCAATCTAGAGTTTAACTTCACTAAAACTGGTGCCCAGTCCTGGTCAGGTTCAGCTGGTTGTTGTCTCTGCTACTGATTGCTGCATCAGGCTTCAGGCCTCAGGGGACATCCCCTCTGAGTTGGGAATGTGTGGAAACCAGATGACTGATCATACAAGGGATCTCCTTTACAAAAGATCCTAAAATCAGTAGTCTAAGAAAGTAAGGAACTTTTCACAGTGTAAAATTCATTGAACCATTGGCAGATAGTGTTTCTGAGGTCTCTTTCTTCAAGTGCTTTCTAACGGGCCCGATGAATTGGTTAAAAACTGACTTTAAAGGCCAGACATGCTGAAGAGATACTAATGGAAGCTGGGAAAGGTACAATCTGACAGCTTGTGTCACATAGAGGATATTTCCTGGGTTTCTTCAATGTTTTCAATAAAGCACAGAGGGAGAGAAAGGGTGCTGGAAAATTGTAATAGCAAAGAAGAAAGCCACAGATAATACTACAATTCTATTTTCACAGTCCTTACTCTCATACATCTGAAGGAGCTGAGTGCATCAATGAAAACAGAGGTAATAAATGTAGTAGTGATTAAAACTTAGTAGTGTAATTAAAAATATAGAGTTGGAAAATAACAATGGCATTCATGGGAAAATGTAACCCAGTACACCCAGGGAAACGTAATTTGAAACACAGACATCCAAAGGGAGGGAGAATCCTAGAAAGCAGAAATGCTGGAGGAGACCTCAGGGTCAAATTAGACATGAATTTGCAATATGATCTAACAGCATGACCAGCCAGTGCAGTTGTGCTGTATAGAGAGGGGCATATCTGGGAACGTGAAGGTCGTTTTCCTTCCTGCCATGGCTCTGACTGCACCAGGAGCTGGGTCTCTGGTCATTGAGAAGGAACTGAAAACAAGGGAGAGTTAAGGAAGGAGCTAGTGGACTGACAGAGAGTGTCTATGGGAGAAATGCAATAAAAACAGCTGCTCCACACTTTCTTAAGGCTTCAGGTACCAAGTAAGTACCTTTGCACTTGACCTAAATCAGCTGAGGGTGACTGCAGTTTGCCTTCTTCCTGTGCTCAGAACTGTCCTGATGTGTGCCAGAAGGTGGCATAGACATAGAAAGTCAGGAGATTTGTCCTCAGCTGGCCACTCAGACTGCTGAGAGCCTGCAGACCCCTGCCCTTGGGAAGCCTTGGCCAGGACCAGCAGGAGCCTGGCTGAACAATGCAACAGAGCAATGACAGCACGTAGTCCAGATTAGCCAGAGGGATGTGAGGGCTCCTACTACACAACACCTTCAGGCTGAGGCCATGGGCTGCCCCACACACCACTTCTGGACCTGCATTGCCCCAGCAGGAGCTAAGAGCAGGGAGAGATTCTGTGAGCAAGGAAACTGTGTAAGCCACTGCTGAAATGCATTTCACACTCATGAGCTGGTTACACATCATGATCATGGGGAGCAGAAACCAAAACTCAAGACTGCTCCCTTCCAATCTCCCCCAATAATTGTTGTGTGAATAAATGGGTGAAAAAAGGTTTAAATTCTTGAGTGAGCATGCAAACCTGTACCTCTCAGGACAGCTGCATCTAAAATGGCTCATCATTTGCAGCTGTTGATAAACATTTGGAGCCATATTCTCTGGTCTGGTTGAATGACTATGGTGAAAGTCAGGTTGCGCTGGTTTTGGCTGGGATAGAATTCATTTTCTTCATAGTAGTGAGTATGGGACTGTGTTTTGGATTTGTGCTGGAAACTGTGTCGGTAATACAGAGATGTTTTGGTTACTGCTGAGCAGAGTTTACACAGAGCCAAGGTAATTTCTGCTCCTCATAACACCCCACCAGAGAGGAGGCTGGAGGGGCAGAAGAAGCTGGGAGGGGACACCAGGACAGCTGACCCTAACTGACCAAAGGGATATTGCATACCATACAGCATATCAAGCTGCGGGAAGGAGAGGGAAGAGAGAGAGCATTCAAAGTGATGGTACTTGTCTCTCCAAGTGACCACCATGCATGACAGAGCCCTGCTCTCCTGAAGACAGCTGCACACCTCTCTGCCAATGGGAAGTGGTGAATTAATTCCTTGCTTTGCTTTGCTTGCATGTGTGTCTTTTGCTTTACCTATTAAACTATCATTTTCTCACAAGTTTTCTCTATTTTATGCTTTCAGTTTTCTCCTTTACCCTGCCATGGGGGCATGAGTGAGTGGCTGTGTGGGGCTTAGCTGCTTTCTGGGTTTAAACTATGGCACAGGTGCCCTGGGAAATCATGCATGAAGAACTGCCACATCACGCATGGAGATCTACCTTCACACCTTCCTTACTCGGGAGTGTCTCTCCAGACACCTCTTTGGTCTCCTAATGGTGCTCAGAGAAATCATCTGACTACAATTGCTCTTCCTAGATTGCTCCAGCAACAGCGTGGCTATGCCTTGTCTCATTGCCTTCCTGCAGACAGGCTGAGGAGAGGGACAGCGCATGTGTCCTGGGAGCCACAAAGCTTGCTTGGAAGCTCAGGAGGAGCAATAGAGCACTGTCATGAGGGCCAGGCCGTGGTTCTTGGCATCCTGCATGGGGAAAAAAAGCAGTTCTTGAACACATGTGGGGTTTTTGTGTTACTGGAAGTTTTAAAATGTCTGTTTTTTCACAATCATTCCATCAAGGAACTTAAATAAAATAAAACCATTCAGTATTTTTAATCTGGTCTTACTTCTGGCTTTCTGGTATTTCTCTCAGTAGCAGACATTTGGCTATTATGCAGAAAAAAATTAAATTCAACTGAGAAAACTATTTGCTAAGTAAAGCTGGTGTATGAAATTGCAAATGATAGTTTATAAGGTCAAAAATCCTTTTCAATATGACCACAGAGGTCTGAAATGTAAGCTTAGACATGTACAATATAAATTCCTAATAGTATCTATCAAAAACTTGATGAGTGGCTGTTTGCATACATGGAAGCATAAATAATATCCATCAGAAACCACTGAGTTTAATAGAATTCCAGATTAGGCCACATATTTTAGGTCTCTGAGGTCTGGTGAGAGGAATTAATTGTGGACTGACTTCTATTTTATTGCTGTTATTAAGAAAAAAGTTAACGGTTTAGAGCCAAGCTGCAGCATGAAAAGATTTTTTATGTGCAGCCAAGTTATTAGGATGGTGAAGTAGTATTTTGTCCAGTAGATGGCAATTATCTGTTAGCACAAACTGAAATGAAGTTAGAAAGCTCTTTGCATTGCCTTGCCTTGCCTTTTCTTCCCTTCTCTCCCCTCCCCTTCCCAAACACTATCTTGTGCCAGGTCCTTCGTCCAGCAAAATGTGTTCATGTACAACACTGGGTGTGACCAACAGCATCATTTGGCAAAAGCTCTGTAAATTACACTATTTCTCCACTTACTCCATCTTTCTCCAAGTGCTTAAGAAAAAGTTAATTAGGTGATTATGCATCAACTTCAATATTTTGAATGCTGTTTTTTCCAGTTCTTATGATTTTTATCTGGATAATATAATAGCTACTAGACAGGAGATGAATGGCCAGCTGTTATCAGTTTCTACACAAGTGGTATATCCTATGATTGTCTGACAAATTTAATTAGGATAATTCACCAGAAGAATAATTAAAAACCCAAAATAGTTTGCACTAGGTCCACTAGTTTTAATCTCTACCTTAGAGATCAGATTTCATTCTGTCAAGCAACAGTATTTAATTAAATTAAATGAAATCCCACTCCATTACTGCTGAGCTGAAGAAACCTTAGCCCAGTTTATTTTTCTGCTGTACAGGCAGTGAGTCCTTACTCAGCTGTGCAACGCTTGTGGTGGAAAGCAATGCCCAAAAACTCTTCAAATAACATTTTGCACTGAGTTAGAGCAGCTGAAGGACAATGGGGAAGCAGAAAGAAATAAGAGGATTGCAGGCACCTTGTGTCTCAAGGGCTGTGCAAACACAAGCTCTTTGCTCTCCAGAAATCATTCAAAGACACAAATGATCACTGCTGCAAGAAATGGTGTTACTGGTAGCTCTTTTTGCTTTTCCTTTCACCTAAGACCTAGATCTGGAGAGTAAATGGTCATTTTGGCTCAGTCCCCTGTGCAGGCAGGTCTGAATCTTGCCCCACTGTGTCACGGGCAGTTTGGGTCAGCATGGGGGTTGTCCATCTGTCTTGAGGGCTCTTTTTTGAGGGCTTGAGGTTTGGGCAAGCTTGAATTAGTGACCTGTGCTCTGGGGTTTGGGGGTCTTTGGGCAAAGCATGTCCTGGTAGCCAGGGAGTCTTTCACTGAATGAGAACTGGACACTTTTCTCCCTCGAGATCTACTGGATTGCTTTTCATGGAGCTGAACACTGAGATGAGGTAGAGTGGCCTAGGGAGCCTCATGCTGCCCACCCTGTGGATGGTAGGGACAGCCAGGGTAGGCTCCTGCTATGAGCCCAAGACATTGCTAGAGGCACTGTGCAGTCCAGAGCCCAAGCAGGCTCCAATGGGTTTCCAGGGACTAATGTGGGGATCGGGGCAGCTCTTTCCTCCTGCGGAAGTTGCACAGGGGAAAGGTGCTTCATCAAGTAAAAATTCAATGAACACACACAGAGTTTCTGAATCTAGTTAATTTTAGCTACTATCCTAACTGCTGGGTCTCCTGCTAATTCCCATGATATTTCCAATGCCATCTTCTGCAAATCACCCTGTGTGAACTTCTCTGCCTGTGCCCTTTTGACTTTAATGAGATGCTGCATAGGGAAAAAGGTCTCGTTTCACAAACCAGTCTCAAGCCAGGGACCAGGGAATGGATCATGAGTATGACTTTTTTCCTTCTTTCGTTGCAGGGAAGACAGGAGATCATCACTACAGAGGCCACGTAATGGACTGAATGTGACATATCATCGTGCCACACCAAAGAGTGTGGGGAAAAAGTAACTTCTCTCTAATGCCAGACAGAAACAAAACATTAATCAAAGACAGCTCCTCTCTAGTTTTTTTCACCCTCCATAAAATAGGAATAAGACATCCACCATATTGTTGGTCATATAAAGGTTATTTCCCTAATATTTGTAAAGGGCTTTTTGAGTCTTATTTAGAAAGTTTTAGAGATGTTGGAGGTTTTTTACTTCAACTCTGTGTTTGTAAGCTAGAGTACTTTTTCTTCTTGCTGGTGTCATCCTAGACAGAAACAGTATGTCAAGAAAAACAACCATAAATTTTTTTAAACTAAAAATCTCATGAACTTTGAGCTGCTGACATGACTTCCAAGGCTCAAACTGTGAAAACAGGGATTTTAATATATTCCCTTAAGTTATATATTTTTATTTTGATCTATTGATGATGTTAAGTCACTGTAATAAATGCCTTGCTGTCTTTGAAGCACAGCTCAAGTAGACTACTGTGTGGTTGTGAATGCCCCACTGCCTCCAGATCCATCTTGCTCCAACACCCTCATTGCAAGGGGTGGGAATGGTGGCCCCCACTCCAGTCTTGCTTTGGCCTCTGGAGAGCAGCCTGGCTTCAGGCACAAGTTCAATACCTTTTTTCCACCAAAGGACCAAACTTCAATTCCAAGTCCCTTTGCAAAGAGGAGCCTGTATTTTTATTTAGAGTGTAATGCTGGAAAGCCACCTCTGAAGTAAAGGACTTTGTGAGAAGCACATGGTCAGACCAGATCAGGAGCAAGAGCCAGATACACTGTGCAGTGGGGCCAAGGGTTGGTTTGAAGCTGGACTCATTACCTCACAGAGGGATAAGACACACGTATTTTTGAGGATGTCTCCTCAAATGCTTTGCTGGTACTTCTGAACCTTTTTCCATGCTCCAAGACATTTTACAATAAACAGGAATTTGTTTTCTTCCTTCCTTCCAGCTACAAGCAGAAGGGGAGTTTGCCACAAGTTGTTGAAGCCCTGATGGGTGACTGCTGTTTAATGTGAATTACAGCATCGGACACCTGCTTGCCAGGGACAATTGTGCAAGGAGAGAGCCTGTCTCTACAGCCAACGTGGAAATGTAAGGATTTTCAAATTTTCTGTTGTTGATTTTTAACTTGTATTTGTTCCTCAGTATTTTGCAGTCATGTTGTTTTAACTTCAGCAGGGAACTGACCCCTTTTCTAAAATCTTGGTGTCAGTGTTAGATGGTAGATGAGAGATCATTAGGGGTATTGTTGCAGGATCAACAACCAGATTTAATCAAACATTAGAAAAACTTGAAGTCAAGGCTGAATACACTGTCTCAGTTGTTTTGTCTTCATAGCCTGTTTTCCTTTTATTTACTTTTCATACTGAAGTTCTTTTCTGTGCAAATCCTTCCCTTGAATTGTTTAACGCATTTCACCTACTTGGTTTTTTCCCTGCATGTTAGGTCAGGAAACATTGCAGCTCTTGATAAACTGTTTTTTCTGTCTCAATAGTTTCCTGAAAATCAGGAGGAAAATAATATCTTGTTTTCCTGGTATATTCTGAAAGTACTGACTTTTTCAGAGATTACTTAGGATATGTGTTTTAAAAATAGGATCAGGAGAGGCAGCTGCCTAATGATTAGAATTTGTGGTTTTATCTGAAAGTATTGTTCTCACAAAAATCTCTTTAATAGCATGCTAAATAATAAAAACATTAATTAGATAAATGGACATTAATCCTCCAGCTATATGTAATGCACTCTTTGATGTAGCCTGCTTAGGAGCTTTAGGTCAGTCTAGCATTTCCTTTTCCCCAAGTATATTATTTTTTCAATAATTCAAGCAGGTGTTTTACCGTGTTTCTTTGCTGCTGCTGTAGAAGAATAAGGTTCCAGTTGAGTGGAAGTTGCTAAGAGAGCCAGTTTCCAGGGCATGAAACCCTTTCATTTAAGGGGGCAAAGGTCGACTCAACAAGAAGTTTAGTCATGCCAGAAGCAGGACAAGTGTGTCCCCTGGGAGAGAGCCAGCGAGAACATCGCATAGAGGAATTCCCTGCCTGAGGAAGGTGTTTCAGTCTGGAACGGGTTGTGGGTAGTAGGGATCACCAAAGCCTCCTGGGTTTTCTTAATCAATGCTAGTCTTTGGCAAGTGTGAAAATAGTCGTTAAGCCATCTTAGAATCATAAAGCAGTTCATATGCAGCTTCTGGACTTTCTAGTGCATGTTCTCTAATTTAAACCAGGGAAATCTGTAATGCTAGTTACATCAGTGTGTCATTACTGTATTTTTTCAGATGTCTCCAATCAATAACAGTATTGGAGGTCACACAGATTCCAGTGTGTGTATTTTGCAATCATTCATATTTTTTGTGGGGTGTAGCATTAAAGAAAGCATGTGTGCAGTGCTTAGCACAGAATTATTAGATAATCTGGAGAGAAGGAGGAAGAGCGAAATTCATGGGATTTGTCTTTACAAAAAGTTTTGCAGGATTTCTGTTTGTTCACCTGGTGCTACTTTGCCTTCAACCTGTCAGCATCATCTGAAAGGAAGTTCATAAGCATGCATGTATGTGTGTGATTGTATGTATGTGTGTGATCAGGAGAAAGGGAACACAGAGGTGACAGCACTTCCCTGGGCTGCATCCTCCAAAAAGAAAAATTGTTTCAGGGATTTCACCCACTTTTTTTTCTAATGAGCTACATAAGTATATTATGAAAAAGCAGCAAACTGTCATGCTATGTATTATTTTCATGACCTTTGCACTGAATTAACACTTTAAGTATTTGATTATTCAAAGATCAACAAAAAACCCCTCCGTGGCTGTGGCAATGTTTTTTACAAAGGTGTTACAAAGGCTTTAAGAAGTGCTGACTGTAGATTGCAGCTGTGATTGGCGGTTGTGGGTGTGACACGTGTATTCACAGGTCAGCTGATTATACTTCTCATTTCCTACTGAGAGCAGTCTGCTTCCCTGGGACATGCTCCTCTTGGCTCCTTGAGAAGTGTCGCTAGAGCAAAGACCTTTACAATACCCCAGAAAGCTGGATCAGAGCTTGGTGAGAGGAAAATACTGATAGATAATCCTAGACCATGATCTTGAGGTTTCATAGTATCTTGAGACATTTTATACAGCACCCAAGTGTTTGCAGTTAGTTTCCCTTTTGTTAATCACCCAGAAGTGTGAATCCTCATCCTGCAGTTTATGTGGCAAGACCTATACTGCCTCAGTCTGGAGGCTTTTCCTAAAATGCCATGGAAACACTTTATAATGAGACTATTTTTGTCAAAACTAATTCTGTCTCAAATTTTCTCACCTCCTGATCAGCCAGTCAGTTGTTATTAAAAGACTCTCCTCTTTCAGTCCAAACACCAACAATAGCACCCAGTAACATTCAGCAGACCTGTAGCTGTAACCTGCCAGTGCATACCTGTTGTGTAATGCATTCAACACATTCCCAGCAGATTTTAATTTACTCTAGCCATGCCTAGATGAATTCACACACAGCACATTGTAATGCAAATGGAATGGTTAAAATAGATCACACATCTCTCTTCCATCTCAATTTCAGTCTAATGTATCATTGCAGCTTATTCTGTAAACTGTTGAAGCCATCTTCATTCAACTGTAAACTAAAGAGACTAGATGTCTATCAGACGAAACCAAAACACTTCTTGATTAATCACAACCTCTTGACCTAATGAGTGATAGCTCTGTTAAAAATGTTGTCATTATCTAAATGGAGTACCCAAACGTCCTGCAGATCCTAAGCAAATTGACTCTCTTCTATTTATAAACAACACTGGAAGATGAACTCCTGGGTTTATACTGGAAAAGGGACATCATTCATTTTTATCCAACATACCTGCTTTTAGTGATGTTACCCACACACGGTGGTTTTAGAAAATCTTAACAACTGAAGTGGTTTATATGCTTTTAAGACTAATTTTGAAGTTTATGTGTACATTCATCACACTGGAGCTGGGTGCTCAATATCCACCTAAAATGCATAGTATTAATAGTACATGCTAAAATTCCGTCTCAGGCTCTCTGTTAGATACTAAACATCATTAGCACAAGATATGGAATTCTGCCTTTTCAGAGTTTGTATAAATGTTTTTTGCTGCACTGAGGGCATTTTTCCAACATGTAAAATGTGCATCTCTTTGTGTGCATGACAAAGTGATGAATCTTTGAAAAGCCAGTTTTATAGCTATGTATTGCCAGTTTTTTGATTAATAATCTGGTCGCATGCAAGTAAAGATGCTGTTATAGAAAAAAAAATCAAATGATGTACAGATTTTTTTTCCTATTGCTTCTAAAATATTGGCTGTTTCTTTCTACATGTTGTTCCAATGAAGGCTTGAGAGGAAAGAGGCCTGGATTGCACATGTCCCTAATGATTTACAATTCTTTTCTTCCAGCAGATGCCTATTTGTTTTGATATTACTTTTAATTCCTAGCAGGTATGGTTCTTATTCCTATTAAATAAAAAAAAAAAATTAAAAAACCCACATGAAATTAGTGCACAACAAGTTCTTGTGTTGAGAATAAATATGAGGTCAGCCACAAGTTTCTTTTTTGGAAAATAATTGAATTTTAATGTAACTAAAAAAATCCCTGTCAGCAAAATGAACAGCAAAATCCATTCCACATTTGTAATTTATAGCTACTGTTCACTGTAGGGTGAATGAAAACCATCAAATAGCAAAGGCCTTTCTCAGCCTGCCATAGGTAGAGCTGTTGGGGTGCACAGTGTTCCAGAGCAGTGCAGGTAGGTGTGTTATACCCCACCTGCAGCTGCCATGACTTCTTGTACCAGCCCTAGGGGCAATCCTGCTCTACAGCCTGGGCTTGGCAGCAGCTATTTTTGGGAAGATGCTCTGAGGCGAGCTACAGCATCCTTCTTCCAGCCAACCTGAGTGTGCCGCCCAGAGCCAGCAGGACCACTAGGATTTAAAGCCTCTCTCTCACTTGGCAGTGGATTTAGAGATTAACACCTCACCAGGAGCCTGCCCACAGGCTGTAGAAGGCTTTCCTATTTCTCCCTGATACTTTTCTTCATTATATGCCCGAGGTTTGCACTAGCTTTCTTTGCCACGGCTTGCCCTGAGGCTGCCTGTTGAGGCAATTATACACAATGACAGAATCCTCCTTTGAATTTTTGTTTTGTAGGATAAAACCCATCATCCTCTAAGAAGAGAGCCTATTACTCAGTCTCCCATTTAATACCTGGCACATAGATGTATTAAAATGCACCCTGTCATATCATGACCATTTAATCAAACGATCCACATCACCATGCAATAGTAATTTCTCCTTTTCAGTATTTTTTGCTTTTTGCACAGATCTCTAAATCATGACAGATTTTTTCAGCAAGGACTCTATGACAAATTTCAGACTTTTCATGTGAATACAAAATAATACTGTACTAAGGGCTGGTCCTGCTGGAATCTCACTGGGAACCTTGTCTGATAGTTCCTTATTATCAGCTACACTTCAGACATATTTGTAATCCTGTTTTAGCTAATGTAACCTCTACTTTTCTAATATCATACTCTAAATCTAATATCTTGGAGAAGTCAAAGTATAATAAAGCAATGCAGCTGTCTTTTGTAAGTAGAAGTAATTTTATGAAGAAAGGAAAAAGAAATAACTTCATCTGATTGGGCCAAATTTCCATGAGACTATAATATATTACGGTAGTCTTATTTTTGTTCTTAATTCTTTATTGAACCACAATTCCACTCTTTCACTAATGATATTTCATCTAAAATTCCTCTGGCCTAAAAGCATCTGTCTGTAGTTGCTCTAGGATTTAAACTGTTCTCATATTGAATATTTCCAGTCTTCCGGACTTCTGAAATACTTGCTGCATCCAAGTTCCTTAGGTGGTTATAAGGAATTTAGTTAGTGCTTCCTGACTAGTGGTGTATCAGGAAGCTTGACTGAATGATTTGAAAGTCCCTTCTGACCATAATTTCTATGAAATCTTTGAAGCTGACTTTGGCAATATTACAAAGGAAATCTGTAAGGAATGATGAACCGTTCCTGACCAGCCTTTGTACTGCGGTTGTGTCTCCAGTATGAGGAAGAACACCTTTGTTCCTCAGGAATTTTACCTTCACCATAGACATTTCTTGCAGCCAAATCTATTCTTTAAAACCTATCACAACGTCACAACTAGAATTTCAAGGCAAAAGCAGATTTTATGTGAGTTATTATACTAGCCTTCACAGAAAAAAATGAGTTTCCTAGAAAATTAGTTTCGTGATGTATATTGGTTTATACTATCAACATAAAACACACTTCTCAAACTCCAACAGTTTTAGTCTTGTATTAAAATATTGTTCCCTCATGTTTAGCATTGCAACACACTTTTTACCAAGAAAAAAAAGAGAAAATTAAAAAGACAGAAAATTTTGTTCATGAATGAAATGCTCCTACTTTTTTTTATTTATATCACAATATACTGACTATCAACATAATAATATTATATATTATATATGTAACATAGCGTATGCCTTATGATAATACACATGCAAATATATAGAGTATATATATATTACATATATAATGTGTAATATATTAATCTATTAGCTCCTCCAAGGACATACTGATATTGCTGTTTATAATGTGTCTGAAGCATGAGGAAATTTTCCTGACCAAGTTTTGGCCAGGTAGGTCAGGCAAGGACAGAAGCTTCTGCTGGCTGTCTGCAGAACTGTTCAGCTACTGATACGTAGCTGGTACTGGTATGAGTGCAGTAGTGCCCAGTGGCAGTCTAGAAGTGTGAGGTCACTTCACCAGAGTCCATTGTCTGGGACAAGCAACTGCTTATCTGCACTGTCAGAACCCTCCCTTAAGTCTGATGCTTTTGTGAGCTGTTCTTGCCCCCAGGAAAGGCCCTCCTGAAGCTCAGCTCAAGTTCTAGCATTTCAGATTAATAAATGGGCTGATATCTGATCCCCTTTTATATGTTCTGCTATTAACCAGGGAACAGAAAGCTCCCTGGATCAGTGAACTTCATTCAGAATCAGTAGAAGGTAATTTCTATAGGTACCATGAGAGTGTTTATATGATCACACCTTACATGGCATAATGTTTCTAGTATTGTTCTCACCTATTGCAGTGCACTGAAAAATACATTGCATTGTTTTGCAGACTCCACAGACACAGTAACTAGTCCAAGATGTACCCAAATTACCAGACTGCTTGCTTGCAGGCCTTGGAAGAGGCCTGAACTGGCTTTAACACACACCAGTGAACTCTCCTCTTCTGCCCTGCAAGCTGTATTTTCCCAGGGAGGCCTTGGCTCCCAAAAGTATTTCGCTGTGCCAAAGCTGGGCACTGGCTGGGCACTGGCCCAAAAAGCCTGAACCACTCCTGTGCTATAGAGCGTGCCCATTGTTAATCACATGGAACATTTTGGGGAAAGTGGTTGAACCCTAAACCTAAGAGATGAGCTCTAAGATCATAAAAGGCTAATTAGCCCTGTCTCATTGTTGATTATATTTGGCTTGTGTTGGTGCTAAACATAATCTGGTTTTGCAGTGTACTCCTTGGGTCTTCAGGTTCAAGGAGCCCTGGTTCTCTCGGGTGCTCCATCAGACCTATGTCAGCTCTTCAAGATGCCCATCAAGTGCTTGGAATGTCTGCTCCAATGGATTTCTAAGATCTAGCTTTGATCCAGCAGGGCCAGTGATGGGTTAAATTAACACACGCACATATTGAACATATTTGGAAATGTAGAAAGTAAGGTCTGGTCCAGGACTCTGAGATCCAGGAGTGTTGTGCGGGAGACTTGACTGTTCCTGTACAAAGTTGTCTTAGACTCCAGAGGTGCTGGACTGGGCCCCAATGGATAGCTTTCCCTCAGAGCTCTGTGCAAAACCATCTTTGAAGCCTCTCCATGCATGATGCAGTTAATCTGCAGCCAAGATAAAACTCTGAAAAGTAATCAAGAGTTGATAATACTCTGATTCTTTGTAGCTGATATTTCATTTGTGCAAGAATAGAAAACAGTATCACTCCCATTTGTCCATGTGCAAATCTGCAGGAAACCCACTTTCAAAAGTGCATTTAGAAGACTATAGTCTCTTCACAGATGTAGAGTGGTGAGATTAGCTTCCTTTCAGCTCCGTGATTTGTCTGGTGGAAATACCAGTTCAGGTGCAGACAGTGGGGGTGGAGGGAAATCATGTTCTCTATTACTTACACATCTCTAATTTCAAGCTCCAGTTTTTGGAAGTAAAATAATTTGCCCCCCACATGGTATCTGTTTCTGGAACTTATTATCTGCTTTGTTAAGTTCAGCTGGCATTCAGATAAGGATAATTTAATTAGACATCTTAGTAATCATACATGCATACCTACTGCCACAGCAGGGGGTGGCTTCTTCAAAACAAAACCCTTCACATATTAATTTGGACAGCATGTTTTCCCTGAAAGATTTCACATTGTATGCATGCATGTGTTTGTTACCTTCTTTTTCTCTAGAGTTCATATCCCATGGTGATTTCCCTTAGAGGATTTTCATGTTGTTTGGGAATATCCCTACCTAGAAAAACTTCCTGTGCTTAGGAGGTGTCCGTTTGAGAAAATGCTCATTTTACACTGATGGTCCACTTTGAAGAGAGTGATAACCTTGGGGGTTGCTCCGAACTGGAAATTTTCTCAGGCCTGGGAGGACATTTCTCTGAGATTGAGGGACATACATGCAGATGATATTTCTTTGGGAATCTGCCTGTTGCAGAGATGTCCTCACTCCATGCTGCTTTGCAGTTTACAGTGTCATCATATTTTCCATCTCAAAATCCAGGGAGAAGAGCATGTTTACAATAGTTCCATTAGGAATAGCTTGAGAAACTGTTTAGTGGGAGAGGTCCAAAAGTGAGTGGGAAATTGGTTTATGGCTTGTACTGCTGCTTAGTATTTTGCCTGTTCTCATATTTGCAGAGCTGCTTCAAAATGTCTGGCAATTAGAATCCAGTTGATGTCTAATAGATGAACAAAATAAAATAAATGAAAATTTGTATTACTTATTTCTGCTGATCTTTTGGGAGATTAAAAAATTGGATTTCAAGTGAAATCCAGCTTCTGCAAACAGCCTATACATTGGAAAACAGATAAAATAAAACTTTGTCTGAAAACGTTCATAATGTTTTGATTGCTCAAAATCTGTGTTTGAATTTGAGACTGCAGTCAATGCCCATTTGAAAGAGCAAACATGTTGCACCGGAAACTTCATAAAAGCAATATATATAAACTGGAAGCAACTTTTTCAGGAGAAAATGGCTTGCAAAAGAAGCATAAGTTAAAATATTTAGGTTTGGCTGAAGTAGCTATGAGCTTGATCATTATATGTATACATGCAAGCAAATAGCTTGTGGGTGGGTCTAAAGCCAATGTGAACCTTTATATGGAAACTCTTGCCTATGTGGGTATGGAAAATAGCCCACTTAAACTATAATTATACCAAATATGTGCAAATAAAACCTGAATATAACACCCATGTAGAAAGGGTATTTCTGTTATACTTCTCTGAGTATTGTTCCATGTTATTGTCAGTCCTAGGACAGACAAGATTATACTGTACTCATATTGTTACTTGGCAATAAACATACAAAGAAGTGGAATACTTTCTTAAAATACACAGAATAACAGTGGAAGAAAAAAAACCTGAAGTTAGATCAGATCTCACAGACTGTTACAACTCAATTGCTGAGTAGGAGGCTTGGCTGGAATCACTGACTCCTTTTTTAAACAAGTCAGCAAGATGTAGTATTTGAAAGAGAAATATCAGTGCATTTAAAAACCTATTAATTTCACTTACAATTCTTGGGGGTGATGACATTAAACCTGTTGATTAAATTTTTCTGGAGTGGACAGGGCAATGGGTCTGAATTCAAGAAATACTGGCATCGAGGAGG
>VYZT01032603.1:17517-27862 GCA_013400735.1 Pomatostomus ruficeps | reverse complement strand
TCTCAGGCATGTGGTGTGACTCTGGGGGCTGTTCTGTACTTTTGGTGGTAAAACCATTTGTGAGACTCCACAGAAAGTCTTGTACAGGTGACCATAATAGGTAACATTAGAGTCAATATTCATCTGTGTTGTAATACATTAGACTTACTGCATACATGCTAGTCCTCTTTGCAAGGTACTGGAAGTCACATTGACATCTTAGCCTCACCATGTCTATGCTGATATAATCAGCATTGATCCTTTAGTGATAAAAACAAGGAAAAGTTCAGTATTTGCTTGCTATTACCTATACCTGGCATTGTTGTAATAGTATTTTATTCAAATAGTCTTGGCAGCAATTAGTATCTACTTCGAGACTTTCCCAGTGATTTATTAATTCATTCTTCATGTATACACAATGCTACATTGTCTGTGAAAGTTGCTGCTCATAAGACATGAAACAACTGTTTTAAATTAACAGTTTGATTTCAAGCTGTATTACTGACTATTCTGTACCTGGATCTCAATTTTGTCCCATCTTACTGGACCAAATTAAACTAGATATTTCTAGGTAATGGATGACCATGCTGTGTATAACACTGGACTGCAGTGTGTAGGAAAACTAAAATAAACTATGAATAGTTTGATTACTTGGATTTTTCTCTTTAGTCTTGTAAGTTCATTCTGGAAACAATGACATTTTAACACAGATTTTTTTGTTTTATAAATAATTCAATTTGATATATAACTTTACATTATCAATTGAATTTAGAAGTTCTGGTGTTAATTTTCTCATAGTTAACTACAGATAATGACATGTAGTTCAGAGAGAACTCAGTTGACATAGAAGTTACTCAATATATTGTGAGTTATTCAAGGAGATAGGGCATATGTAAGTGTGCCTCTTTCCTGAAAGAAAATGCAGTTGAACTGGAAATTAAAACTGGCAAAATGATATTGAAGATAAAACATCTGTTAAAATTCATATTCTGAAAATAAAGAACATGCATTTTTGTAGCTGTAGATTTCATGGAGGTGATGACTTTATGTGGAGGTTGGTGGGCTTATGCCCCCAGTACCCTCTCTGTTATAGAGACTGAAAAGGCCTTCCCCCTGGATTCCTGGCTTTAGCCATTTCCGGTTTGCCTGGGGTCTCCTATCCAGGTTGGTCTCCTGGGGAGGCAGAAGTATTTTAAACACCCCAGAAACACACAGACTGCTGCTAGAACTTTAATTACAGGAATTCTAAACTAGTGACATAGAAATCTGATCTTATAAGGTTGAAAAAATCAGTTACATTTTAGAGACAATACATGTATAAAGCTCCCTAGCAACTAATCTGAAAATAAATTTATTGACAAATTCACATAGAAAGATCTGTTGGACACACAAAACAGCAAAGTACCTTTCTTAAAGATAAAATTATTTTCAGTAAGCCTACCATATGGGGTCTTAGTTTAACTCTTATTTTCACATAAAATACAGGCTTAGTTTGCTGAATGTATAATTTCTTTTCAATGGAACCATTCTTCACATTGAATGTGTGATTAAGTGACCCTTCTTAAGAAATCCTGGTTATTAACTGGCATCCCATTATATAGTCTCCCCAAAGCCTTCATTGATGTAATGATGCTTGAACAGGTTAGGTATTTATACTAATATAGGTAACTGATTTTGGACATTTCCTTTGGTTAAGCTGGATGAACTTTTTTCATTGTTACAGTGACTATTTTTTGAGATAAACTCCAAGGATTTGCTTTGTCTGGGGTACTCTTTATTTTCTGCCTGTGCCTAGATGCATCTAAACATTATTTTGGTTATAATGTGATAATACCTTACAATTCTATACAATTCTTTATAGGTTTGGAAACAGTAAAAATACCTGTTGTCAATAGTCCTTATTCAGGATGGATATAATTAAGAATATTGTTGTGTACTTCATGTTTCCAGAAGCTTTGTTTTTCTGTAAGGGCTACATTTAGGTACATTTGAAGAACTTCTTTTGGTATCACAGTTCTGGTTAATGGCAGGAGCTGACTCCTTTAATGAATGCCTAGGAGTACAGCAAGTCAGATATGCATTTGTGGGGTTCCTGCATCTGAACATGACCTGGATGTGATGGGTTGAACTTGGTGGGCTGCCAGGTGTCTGCCCTGCTGCTTTGTAACTGCCCCTTCTCAACAGTACAGGGGAGAAAATACAACAGAAAAATTTGTGGATCGAGAGAAAGCCAGGGAGATGACTTGCCAGTTACCACCACAAGCAAAACAGATTCAATGTGGGGAAAGTTAACTGACTGCCAATTAAAAGTAGTGTAGAATGGTGTGAAACAAAGTCAAAAATGTTTTTCCACCCACACCCTCTTTCCCAGGTTTAACTTCCCTCTGTTCCTGATTCATCTACCTCCTACAACCTTTCCCTCAGCACAGGAAAGGGACAGGGAAATTGGCTTTGGGATCAGACAGTAATAGGTTTTTATGCTGCTTCTTCCTCCTCTGGCCTTTCCCTTGGCCATGGGTCCTCTGCATGGGCTACAGTCCTTCAAGAAAAATAGCTCCAGCATGGGCTTTCCATGGGCTGCGGCTTTATCCGGGGAACATCCACATGCTCCAGCACATGGTCCTCCAGGGCCTGCAGTGTGGGTATTTGCTCCAATGTGGTGCTATCCACATTCTTCAGAGACAGCCTGACTCACCATGGTCTGCATCACGGGCTGCAGGGGAATCTCAGCTCTGATGTCTGGAGCACTTCCTCACTCTCACTTTTTTTTTCTTGCTCCTGTCTCACAGCTTTTTTTCCCCCCCATTCTTAAATATGTTATCAGAAAAGCATTGCCAGCTTCACTGATTAGCTCAGCTTTGGCCAGCAGTGGGTCCATCTTGGAGCTGTCTGGAGCTGTCTCTCTTCAACATGGGGACAATCTTTGGTCTTTCCTCACAGAGGTCACACCTGAAGTAACCCTGACAACACCTTGCCACAGAAACTCAATACACTGGAATAATAAAATTACACTAACAGTGTACATTAGCAAACAAAATACATTAGTAAAAAAAATAATCTTAACATCTGGTAAAGAGGATTCTAAGGAACAGGCCCAAAATGAAGGAAAAACTGTTCTATCTGCTTTGTTGGAGGTGGAACGTAGAGTAGAGCTGGAGTAGCAATGAGGGAGTTTGAAAAGTGGAAACTAAATAGGCAATATCAACAGCAGAAGCAACAACAGGAAGACTTTGAAGGGAGAATGACAGCAGCAGTAGCCGTAATTAAAAGAAGCTGTAAGGCTTATTATTCACTGAAGGGGTATGCAGCTGGGAAGTGTTCAGGAGGAAGACTACATTAAACCATTAAAGAACAACAAAAAAGACAATGTATAAATTGTTTACTGTTTTGTTCTTGCCAGTGTATTACTTGTGCTGCCCAAAGAATGAAACACCTGAGACTTTGCAGAACAGGTGTACTTCAGAGATACTTTGCTAAAAAAGTGAAAAATGAATGCTTCTGTCCACTAGCCTAAAACTCTGAAAAAAAAATAAATCTGTGCTTTAGTATCAATACAGTGTAAATTTTTATTAATTTCTTAACTTGAACTTGGAAAGACCTATCGAAATCCATTAGGAAGAGTTATTGAATTTTGTTAGCTTGTTACCTAATTAATGTTTTAAAATAAATTTTTCTCTTTCTTTCTCTGTCTCACTAGGAATATGAGAATCATGCCAAATAACCCTTTGGTGAATGGATTGAGCTGTACTTTTAGAAACTGAGTTGTACTTGCTCTCACTCATATTTTTGGTCTTCAGTCACTCAACTATAACATCTGCCATTTTTGTGGATCAAAACCCTTCTGTACCCTGAACTTTGTCTCTGTTGATTTTGTTTTATGCTGCATTTTACAGTTTGTGCCTTAGAATACAGATGGTAGATATTTACCATATATATAAAATTATTATTATGCTGCTCACATCACATGCCAGGCCACTGATGTAGTAAAGAAGGAATGCCTTGATTTGCCTAAATCTGTTGCATACCTTTTCAGTTTCTCATAATATTTTTTTTTCTAACCCTTTCTTCTGCTCTGGTTTTGTATCATATTTTATAATAAGTCACCCTGGATCTTCCCTTGTCCAGCTGTATATTAGACCTTCATTAAATGTGGATTGTTTTGACTAAATGCTTCCACTGCCAAAGGTACCCTATTTCTAGCAAACTAGGGTAGATCAATTCTACATTCCAGGATGTTTGGACCAGACATATCCTGACAGATGTCATCTTGCACGTATTTAGCACTTCCAAAAGTAAAAAATCAGGCTTTTTATAGTTTCAAAAAGAGCTGTTGTAGTTTATGTACTAACCCAATGGCTCATAGGCCTTATGTGCACACTTGGAAGTTCTAGCGGCTGTTAGAGTGGAAGCTTGTGTTCAGTGTGTTTTTTGTTTCCAGGTGTGCGATACACTGCGATCAGGTACAAGTCTGTTCCTACCTTTCTGTGCTAGGATGTACTGTATTACTCCAGTACCTTTCAGCTGTGGTCATAATACATCTTCAACCTTGATTCATGTTAACAATCATCTTCTCTCATAATAATGAGTTTACAGGATATGCACATAGGTCCAGCTCCAATGGAGCTATGGAGAGAGATCAAGCTACTCTAAATGGAGCCAGCCAGTACCTCTTTGTTAGTAGTGTGCAGTAACTAAATGTATTAAGATGCGAAAGGAAAACAATAACAAAATTATGTTCAGTCCATGTGTCCTTGTTCATAGAGCCAATTTGATCTGGAGATAGTATTTCCAAACAACTCTGGTTGCAGCTGTCTGCTGTTACACTTCTCCAATTGTTCCATGTCGTATTAGCGCTGTAACATGATAGTATCGCCAAAGTTATTAAATTTCTGCTCGCCACCACAATATAAGCCTTTGAAAAGTTACTGGGCACATAAAGTGTGCACTTTTGCAGTCATTTGTAGGATTTCTATTTCACTGTGCAGCTTTACAGTTATCAAAAAAGTATATTTAATCTGTTCAGTTGGCTGTCTCTTGAGTTGCAGTTCCTATTTAGTGTTGCTACTTGGTTGAGTTTTAAAGCATTTTTCATTCATGAAGCAGGACCAAAGCATTGTGGAGCTAATATGATGTTATGTGCAATAGGGACTCTTAATATGTATTCACATTTTGGAAATGTTGTAACTTGGATAGATTCTCATGGCCTAATTTTAAACTGGTTTATGTCACATGCTGTTCTGTTGACTTGGCAGAATTCAGTTCACTAAATGCAATTATACATGTGTAACTGAAATGACAAAAAAGATTTTTTCCCCTTTTGTCCTGTTTCTGTTCTCAGTTACTTGTGCACCCCTCATAGAGCCACAAAAATCACAAAAGTAACAAGCCTATTATTTTTCAAGGGTGTCTGTATAAAGTTCCAAACACAACATGGTAGCTACACGTATAAATACTTAATTTTAATTTTACATGTTGGTACATTGGCTTCCTGGACATCTGGGGTTCTGTAGCACTTCCTGCTGTAGAAAGAATTTTGCCTGTTAGTTTCACTGCCATGCTGGTACCTCAGCACTTTTCCTCTACATTGTTCTTTATGCTCTTGTGCCCACTCCTACAATATTATACTGGGGTTTAATGAGTGAGTCAATTATTCCCAGGGTGACTAACATCTGCCTTTCAGGTAAGACCCACATATATACATGCCTATATATGCATATGGCAGGGAACATTTAATAAAAACATACTTTCCAGCAAGGAAATGCTAATTTCTTAACTTCTAAAAATTTTGTTTTTTAGAAAATGGACAGAGATAAAATGGGGTGCAGTTGTGCTTTATTAAAGTTCTGACATTAAAATCTGAACACTTTTAGAACAAATTTCTTAGGTTTTGTTTTAGCAAAGTAATTCAGCAATAAATACGGGAAACATCCCAATTACTCCTTTCTCCTATATTTTCCCTTCACTTTATTTTCATTACATCTAGCTATGGCTGAAGCAGCTGATCCACGAAGACAACAGTTTTATGGCTAGAAATTTTCTGTTACAAGCATCCAATTGTTAGAAGAGTGCAGAAACTGTGTGTGTGGTGTGGGCCTACAACCATGGCAGCTATTCAAACCCCAAAGAGTGGGTTGAAGATTATGACTTGCATCATGTGCTGAGAGTGTTTCCTATGTTCTAAGTAATGTGGGTATATCTACAAGTATTATGTAGCTTGAAATCATAGGCAGATCTGAGGTGAATAGATTAGCCTGGATGGTGATGGTTTTAGTGTAGGTATGGCCTCAGTAGTGCTTGGAATATGCAACAAAACCCACCAAGAGCATTGGTGCTGTTTGGCATCTGACCATGCTTACTGCTGACTGCTTTTAACAGAGCTGCCTAAGCTCCCTCCTTTGGATCTGCCTGCAGAGCTGCAGCACTTTGGATCTGCCTGCGTCATTTGTGGCTCTCTACCTTCAGTGTAGTTACCTGTGCAAGATAATCAGTTTATCCTGAGCATGTAGCTGTCCTTTGTGCTTTCCTCATTGTAAAGTCTACCACTCTGCCAAATTACGCCATGAGATAATACATGATACTTTAAAAAGATGCAGTAAGCATTTACTTTTCACTTAAATAGTGTTAATGGGCAGTCCTGTTCTGAGGTAGAATCATGTCTCTTACTTAAGTAAAACTCTACCTTAGTGTAACTTAAATTATCCAAAGAAAGCCCTTATGTGCTGTTCAGACAACATGGTCTTCTCACCTTATTTAAGTACTTCAGCAGAGCTATTTAGTTAACACAATTGCATAGACAAACAGATTCTGGATAATTATAAACCTTTTCTGATGATGACAGAAAGTAATAATTTTATCATGTAAGTGGTAGGTAGTAAAAAATAGGCAAAAAGAAAAGCGGCACAGAAAATGGTATGGTACTAACAAAAAATACAAAGACAATGCTCACTATTTAATGTTTCTTCGATGATCACTGTTTTGCTGATCACAGCTCTACAGTGCTTCTACACATTAACAAAAATCAGAGCCAGTACTTAGTGAATCTTCTTTTAAAAAATCCAGTGTCTTACCTATACAACTTTACTTTCATATGTTACATCCCAACGCACAATGTTTGGAGGCTTTAGGTGATTGCAATGCAGGGAAATTAAACTGATTTGTAAAAGTGTTCATTTCTTAGACAGTCTTGTTTAATCTAATTCAAAATAGGAAATCCAGTTTCATACTTATATATAGGGGTGTGTGTATATATATATATATATATATAAATGTTTTAAATAATAATTGCTTTAAACATTATTAGGAAATAAATGTTATATCTTAAACTGTGTCAGAAAGTCTTGTAAAAAATGGAAATAAAATAGCATTTTCAGAGATAAATGGTTCATGTATCAGCATGGAAACAGTAGTTCCATTATGTAAGATAATGTCCACATATAATTTCTTTCAAGCCTTTAGAAATGTTCCGTGTATGATTTATGAAGTACTCATTGCCTGTTTCTGCAAGTTGCAGCAGTGGCTGTGCTAATTGCTGGTCTGTTTTTTTCCAGAGTAGAGCCCTTTGTGGAGGTTATCTTACATTTCAATTGCAATGATTGAACTATTAAGCAAATTTTATTTAAAGAATCTACTTTTATTTTGCTCTGTCACCTCATCTTTCTTTTGTGTTTTAGAAACAATTATTATTGTATTATCAATAGCTTTTATAGACTGATACTAATTTAATAAATAAATAATTGTCATGGGAGGGCATTTTTATGTGAGAGAGATCAAGCAAATTGAGAAGTAAATTTAGGTTCTTTCTTGCTTAGATATTACTCACTATGTAACAACTTAGTGATTGAAATAAATCCAAGGAATATCTGCAGCCAATGCTCATAAGATAGCCAATGTGTTGAGCCACTTATGTGTGCTAATTTAAATGAATTTGTTCCTAACAGACTTCAGTGACCATTAATGATTTCTTATTTAATTGATCTTTTGCACTGCTGAATTGCATTTTATGTAGACTCTTACTTGCCCTCATTTTCCCATTACTACTTTGCAGTAACTTGTTGTGATACGTATTTTTGAAAAAATACAGCTGGCATTTGTTGCAGAATCCTTTTGGTCATCTCTACCAGCTAGATAAAATCTGTTGTGTGTAAAAGTCATGTTTGCCATAACTATGAAATTCATGGCAGCTGCAAGCACTTTACACCCTGAAAAATGAAGCCTAATGTATAGCAGGGAACAGTTAGAAAGGTAGTGACCAATTTCTGCATGAGAACATTGAGTTTAGTGTCCTGCAAACAAGGGAGGGAACACATGAACTTCTGCAGCAAATGCACGAGAAATAGACTGGCAGCTCGAACTATTACCTGTAGCTTTTCAACTGTTATATTAAAAATGCACCTTTTCTTCACTGTACATTTGACTTAATGATCCTTTGCAGGAAAGTCTGCATAAGGTTCCCTGCAAGTGCAAACTCATGAATTACTTGACAAAAAAGGGTACAGCTTTCCCTGTCTTTAGGAAACCTTTTCTTCCTGGGATTTACACTATGTGGTGAAAGAAGCTAGGTATCTCTTCTTACCTGCCCAAATCTGTAAGTAGCTTTCTTCCACGTAGCTGTTAAAATAGAAACTGATGTGCATGCTGAAATATCTTTGTAGTGATGATACAACAGTTAGTTTAGAAAACTTTACTGAGAACAAACATTTGCCTGAATCACGCTCCAAATAATGTAAAAAAACTATTAATGGTCAAATAATAAAGGTGTGCACTTTAGATCTGAAATGAATGCCTGAAGAGAAGACCTTTCTCCTTTAAGAGAGTTAATCATGTATCTCATCCTCCTTGCTCCTTCATCCCAATTTATTTGTTTGGCATGAGGTTTGTTGATGGACACTAATGTAAAACATAAACAAATTAACTTTGTGATAGGAAAAATCACACTTTTTTTAATAGCAGCCTGTCATCTACTAGCCGTCTAAAGATGGCAGTTTCTTTTTTATCTGAGGACATGCAAATAATTTTAATAGGATTAAAATGGAGAAAGTCAGAGTCAAATACTCCTGAAATCATTCAAATTCTGATTGCAAGAAGCATTTTTCATGTGCACTTCGTATTATAGTGGTAAAATTGAAACGAAAAATATATGTATTTTTCTGAGTTGTAAGGATTAGAAACAGGAATACAGATTTTGAATTTTGAAGATGAATGAAAAACCATGCATGTCATATTTCTTTTCTACTTTGCTCAAAGATACAACAAAAATATGGTAGTGTTCCCACAGAATGGTTTAATGAAGGAAAGGGTTTGAATGCCTATCTGATAACCATTTACAGATGGATGTACAAAGGCAATACTTCAAAATGTAAAAGATAATCAGTGTGAATAAAAATTTGGCCTTGAATACTTTACTGCAATGTTATTACTTCCTCTACATGGTGTGTTTCCAATTTGGAAAAATAAAAACCCAACTGTGAGCAGGAAAAAAATATATCCTTCAATAGTGACTCCATTTGCTGAGAAGATCTAATGGTTTTATTTTCATGCTTAATGCCTGTGAAGTTGCACAGACCATAATTTCTAAATCCATCAGGAATACCACTACAGTATGCTTGCCTTCAAAACTATCTGTAATGGATTGCTTGCTTTTGATTTGTAGAGTGACATGGCAACCAGGATTAACTCTCAACCCTCCCACCCCCATTCAAACATGTATATATTTTAGACCCCATTAAAAAAATTAAAAGGGGAAGTCATAACTGTTAGGGTAGATCATGGTTTTGAGTTCTGGATTCTAATATCCCTGCACCCAGGCTGTTAAAACGAGAAGATTGATACTTAATGATGTTTCTTGCCCTTTGTTCCACCATCTAAGCTATAAAGCAGATTTGACAAGCTCTTTTAAAAAGTGCTTGAAGAAAAGGAGAAGACAAATGAGAGATGGAAGGGATGAAATAGATTCTTAAGAGAGGCTTTGGCATCTGAAGAGTTGGAGAATAACTTCTGAATTTGGCAGGTCCACGAAAAGATCTTATATTTGTCACAGAAAATGTATTCTTCTTAGGTTTCATACCTAATTGTACATACATTTTCTTTTATCAAAACACATTTTTGGCGCCCAACATGCAGCTCGAACCCACGACCCTGAGATTAAGAGTCTCATGCTCTCCAAAAATGATTTGTCTCAGTTTGAGACAAATTTTGGGAGAAGACTCCAAAAAGGTGTCTCCGCTAAAAGGCAGAATTACAGCCCCTCCCCCCAGCCAAGGTTCGGAATTAAAACCTTCTTGGAGGAACGTGAAAAAGAACTGTTTATTTAACAAGCAAGGTGCACGCAGGCACACAAAAAAACCAAACCAAACCAAAACTTGAATAA
>VYZT01032602.1:47595-66191 GCA_013400735.1 Pomatostomus ruficeps | reverse complement strand
CTGCAAAACTCAGGGCAACATAGTATATCTTTTGATTCAGCTCAGCTGAAGAGGCAATGCTTTCTGGGAATCTGTGCTACAAAATATTACTGTTGCTTAAAACAATTTTATTTGAAACAGGCAATTGCAAGCTAGCCCAGATTAGGAACTTTATGATGTTTGTTCCATCTGTTCCACCTGTGATACATTAAGATCTGTTCCAACAAGCTTTTCAGGTACCTATCTATATGCCACTACAGTTCAGTCTGTAAACTGCCTTTCAGTTCTTACAGGGTTTATTTATTGTCGGATTATCAAGCAGGCTACCAAAATAGATTGGTGAGTCTGAACCATGAAAATGTGTGGAAAATCATTGTTGCAGTCTCATGAGTAATGAGAAATAATGCTCCAAAGACCAAGGAAGTAAACATGCTCTGAAAACATTCTTTTTTTTTTTTTAATAGGTCTCCTGAATCAGGCATAGAAAAAATTTTTCAAATATAACAATACAGAATTGCTTCACCAACTACACACCTTCACCTCTTGAAAATGGAATAAATTCAGTTTGCATCTCTAAAAATAAAAAAACAAATTTTCATGCATTAGAGAGGTTAAATTCTGGCAATTTGAGGCAAACTGCTGTTGCTCCTGTCATCTCCATAATCTAATGACAAAAACATGCCTTTCTATCTAGAGAAACTCATTAAATAGATTTATACTTTTCTTACAGTTAGAATTTTTTTATAGTTCTTACATGATATCCCAAAAGGGGTGGCAGCAGGAATGGAAATAGGATAGGGCTGCAGTGGAGGGAAGCACACGCTTTCCCCCAGCATTATACAGAACACACTCTGTACCAAGCAATGACCTGGCAGGCACACACCACAGCCACATTACTCCTTCTTCTCCTTCCTTCCTATTCCCACGGTCATTTCCACTCTGTAAATCGTGAGGGAGGAGTGGAAGACTTGTGGCTTAATCACTTCCCATGAATTAGAGTTTCCACCAGCAGGCTGAAGATCAACCTGTAGATGACATTTGTTGGATGGCTTGCCCACTCATAAGAAGAAAGATTTGATTTCCATTTTTCTTTAGTAGAAAACTGATAGGGTGCTGAAGACTTCTTTTATAGGAGAAAGAAAGACACAACCATAGCCCAAAGCTGAGTGCTGAGGCCACACAACTGGCAATTCACAACAGAGATTTGCAGTGATGATGACAATCAATCATCTCAACAGATTACCAAAGAAAATAACAGATTCCCCATCTCTTGTGTCTTCAAATAAAGATTAGATGTGCTTTTGAAAGATAAGCTTCAGCCAAACATATTAGGAGAGTAGAAGAGAAATTAATGCAGTTTGACCTATTTCACACAGAAAATGAAACTAGATGATCTAACATTTCCTTCTTGTTTCAATGCATGATTCGATTAATTTATTTGTTTCTATTTATCTTTGTCAGAGAATCTTAGATTAATGTATTTTTGAATACAAAGAAGGTGTTGGCTAGTGTCACCAGTGATTCCAATTATTTGGGAGTTGAGGGTTTTATCTGATATGACAGTTCTCTGGGTAATTTAATCAAAGTCAGATGGTGGACAGAACATTCTTTTTTTTTAAGTCTTTCAAGATATCGTTGACTTTTCTCTCTTAGCCTGAGTGGCTACTACAGGGATCAGTTTTGCCTTTTCTGCCCCTTCTGACCACTCTACCTTTCCACTTACGAAAAGAGATATTTGTAGTATTTATCAATTCTTCCCTATCCATAGCACCTGGAGCACATAAAACTGACAAAGAGAAGAAGCTATTTAGGGAAAATACACCAAATGCCAGCATGTCACCTGCATTGCTAGAGTGTCATTTCTGGGGAGTCAGAAGCAACCTGGAGGCTGTGTGCTTGACAAGGCTTCACAGCAAACACTCCTTTGAATTTATGAGAGATAAAATATTGTGGCATGTTGAAACCATGTTGTTGTGATGAACAGAGAGACCACTGAAACTCACAGATGTGTGTTTTCTAGGGAGTATCTGGGACCATGAGCTTGGAGAAGCTTTTGCAAAGCAGATGTGTCACCACTGCTGAATTTGGATTCTTCTGTTTCAGGGAGGATAGGAAAATGGATGTTAGTACTCAAGTTTCTGCCTGAAATCAGCAGCACTGTTGCTTTTGGATGCTTTGACAAGGTTAATCTTACTTTGCTTCATCCTCTCCATATTGCAACTGCATTCCAGATGGTATATTAGTAGGAAATAATATAGTGGAACTGTGCTGTACATTTTCTCCCAGGTGAAAAATGGAACTGCAGTTCGTATATGTCCCAGACTATTTGGACCAAGCCTGGCCTTGAGGAAATAAAAAAGTTTCTATTTAATTACAGCAGTGTTTTGCTTCCTGGCAGCATATGTATATATCATGTGTACATACATCTGGGTGTTTGGCTCTTCCTTTTTTTTTAATGTATGAATACATGCACATCACACTTATACACACTTAGACACAATTTTTCTTTTAAAGCCAAACCTGTAATGTCCCAGAAACCCACACTAGCATGTGACAGAAAGCCTATGGCCTGATGTCATTTTTGGTAGATGGGAGTCTATCTGTTTTGACCTTTAGAAGACTTTCTATGAATATACTTCTGAAATCAGACCTTGGGCATCTTCCAGGTGCTTTAAATGCTCTTAACCAAGAATCCCTCAAGATTTGCCCTCAAATAAATCAGCTGTGAAAGTATTATTTCCAGAAGTTAATAATTTTCTGTTCTCCATGTGTTCTAGTTCCAAGGCTTCTCATATGTTTCTCAAAACTCTGATTTTGCTTCCAGACGTGAGTTAAACATAATAGGTACACATTTCTGTTGTTCCTTTGTTGAAGGCTTTGTTCTGGTACTCTCCCTGGAGTTCCAGAATGCTGGAGCGATGGTAAAATGACATTTAAGGATGACAACTTGAGATAAGAATAAAAGCTATCAATGAGATACAGAACAAAGAAATCATATTGTAAAGGGAAAAGGCTGCTAGAGACAATACCTATATATATACACACATATATATATGTATCTATATATGGGAGAATATACCACAAAATTTTTGAGTACAAGATATTTGGGAGAGGTCTTCTCAGATTATTTGACTTTATTACATGTAAGTATCTGAGAGGTTCACTTTTTTCCTAGTAACATGAAAGTTAGATTCCTCTTCCTGCAACGGGTGGCCAAGGAGAGCTGCTCCAGGAACTGCAGAGTTGGGAATAGCAACTGCAGAGCTGTGATGACCACACTTTCTCTTGGAACAAATAGTCACCAACACTGCAACCATTATTTAGAGAAACATAAGACTGAAAGGTGAAGACAGATGTCAATTTTCAATTTCTTTTATAAAGCAGCTTTTTTCCCTGTAGCAATCAGCAATCGTGAATCAATCGGACTCTGCTCTGGAAGGAACTGGCCAATCTTGCAGTAGAATTGGAGACTCTTTAACAATGCAGAAGTCAAATAGGCAAGGTCAGACAAAATGTGCACAGATTTTAATAATCCAAACCTAAAACTTTGGAATTTCATATTTATCCACCAAAAGAGTATGATGCTATCTATGAGTTATAACAGGAGAATCCAAGCAGAACTGTGTATAAATTAATAGCTTTGTATGCAAAAGAATTACTTCAAAACCCATCAGTGCCAAAATAAGCAGTAAAAGAGATTTTTTAAACACGAATGTGGCATTGTTAGTCTTTTAAATACTTGCTTTTGTAGAAGTGACATGTGTAATTAACAAATTATCTGATACTCAACATTATGTTACTGTACTTTTTCCCTCCCAGAAATATTCTTACAAACAGATGTTAAAAACTCTTGTTTTCATAGTAGATTTGAGTGAAAAAATTTATTTGGGTTAATTCTGTGTTCGCATCCTCTATTTGTAATACAAATTAGAGGCACAGATGACTGGGCTGGTAGATTTGACTCAATGTTCTGTTACCTGGCACAGTTCCCAGTACAAAAGCAGATATTAGGTGTTATTACAGTATTTGTGATCAATGGTGTCTTTGGAAATAGGAAAAGTACTAAATGCATTTTGAAATATTGTGACAAATAAGACCATTTAAAGAGATTAGGCTAACAGAAACTAGAACTATCTGGAGACTAAATAAGTTGGTGACAGATAAAGACAACTTGAAGACAGGCTGAAAAAGTTCTGTACAGCTTTTAAAAAGTGATTTAGTCTACCCAGAAATTTAGACCAAAACTAGAAAGGAGACTTGTTTTCTGTTTTATGTCTACATTCCTATAGTTCTGTTTTGATTTTGGCTACAAAATGAATCTGAAAACCTTCAGAGACAGTGAAGACCAAGTTCCTAGGTCTCTGCTGATGCTGAGCCCTGTTCTGCTGCAATATACACTGACTGCCGTGGATTTCTTTGGGGTTTTTTCCATATAACTGAGTGAGCAAATAACTGCTGCACATTTTTTCAATTTTAAAACATTTATGTGTACAAGTACTGCAGATATTTTAGCCACTCTGAATAAACATCTCATTTCATACAAACATCTGTGCCTACAGTAATAAAGATTTGGCTTTACTGTAATTACTCACTGGTTTCTGACCAATTAGAGAAAATATTTTGTGGGGGGAAAAAAGGGGGTGGGGAGAACAGAATTACACGGCTTTATACATTAGCCAAGTTTAACTGGATGAGGCACAAACATTTACAGGAAAGTCAGGTCATTCTAGCAACAGACTGCAACTAGACCCCACTGGGGAATTATGTCAATTCTATAGGACTTAAAGGCAAAGTGCTCAGAAAAAATATAGATAGATGCTTGGCTACACTGAAGGCTTAGCAGACTAATCTAACTTATATATACAGAGAAGTTATATTTGCCTCCACTAATTTTTTTTAACTTTTTTCCATAAACTAGGAGGGCCTAATGTTATTTTCAGTTGCTGGGTTTGTGGTACCTTATTCAACATTATACACCTTGCTCTCAAAGATGGGCATGTAAGATTTAAACCTATGGGGATCACAGCTATCAATAGTTTTGAAACATGTTTTCATGGGAAAATGTTGGTTCCATAAAAAACAGAATTTTCTGTTGGTCTGTCAATTTCACACATAATTAAAAAAATATAATCGGTCACGATTCAAAAATGAAACTTTCATTTAAATATTTTTTCCATCATGGTTCTATTTTTTACATGTTGAAATAAATTAAATTAGCAGATAAATTTCACACAGAAATTTTCTATTAACTGGGAGAAGTTTATTACAATTTTATTTTGCAGGCAAAATCAAATTGAGAATTTTCTTAGAACTCAAACTTAAATGTTGAAATACTGGCATTTCCCATGGACTTCCCATTTTAACTCACCCACTCATCTGATAGATATCACTGAGTTAGTATGTAGCACTACATTCTCAAACAAAGGAAAAAAAAGACATTTTCCCATAAACTGGCATCTTTTGCTTTGGTGTTGGAGTATAAAATCCTTTCCTAGTATTCTCCTAGATGGAAAGGTGATAGTGCAACATGGGATGTTAATGCCCTGCCCACGATGGATGCAAAGAGGGATACTGACCTGAATAAGGATGGGGAAGGGAACACACAGACTGCACACGTCAGATTCTCATGCCACATCAGCTCATGAGGATGGTTAGAAACAAAATCCTGCTGGCTCTCCTTCTTTCCCAGTAAATTTGCATCACACCACATACATTCCCACTGGTTAAATTTGGATTGGTAGCTATGTATTATTTTTCCACTCAGGGATGAAAGTCAGGGTGCACCAAGGTAGCCGCTGGGTCAGAGGACTCAGCAGCATAGCAGTTAAAATGTCTTTATTGGGCTCAACTACTGTAAAGAATGATACAGTATTGGTAATAATGTAAAGAGTTCCCCAAAGCAGCAGGTACAGTTGGGTTCATGGGGCCCTTGGGATGGTAAATCAGTTACACACCATTCTTGTTTTCCCTTTCCAGAGGCTATAACACAGTCTGACTGAAAGAGACATTTCAAGTGAAATCCAGTATCTCTGCATTTCTCATTTTTGTTTTTTTTTAATGGAATTCTACAGTTTCTTCTGGCTTTTCTGCAGGAAAGTCTGATTCAGAAGGCAAGTAGGTGAATCTGTCCTTCCAGACACACTGTATGGCAGAAGTGTCTAGAAGAATATTTTTAGAGCTACTCCTGAGGTAAAAATATATTAAAACCAAAAAGGTGAAGCCAGCTGAAACATATTTGTAGGAAATTAGAAACATTAAGCTAACCAAAGTGAATCAGAAGGATCATATAAATTTTACTATTACAAATCCCTCATCCATTGTAAAGTCATGCTTCACAAATATATACATAAGTGAATATATGTTAAGTATATTTTTGAATTATCAAAGAAGGGAAAAAAGCCTATGTGCTCACTGAAAGCCTCAAATAAAAGGTTTACCAGTTCCTAAACAATTTAACTTACTTGGTTTTATTGAAAAATGTGACCGTTTTTGCTAATGTATATAAGCCCTAATGAAATTAGAGGTGACGAGGCCTTTTAAGTGGGGATGTCAGTGACACAGTCCCTGTCTGTGTACTATGTTCCACTGTCTTTCTCCGGTCAAATATGTGTTTATGTAATCCAACCTTCTGAAAGCAGATTTTACACATCTCCCCACTATTGGAATAAGTGCTGAGAACAAACTCAAAGCTTCCATGTGAAACCCCAGCTCCGGAGTTCAGCAGTAGTGGAACCAGAACAAAGACTTTGATGATTTCTTGATGTGTCTAGAGAAAAAGAGAGATACAGCAGGGGACAGCAAGAGCCAAATGAAATCACAGTTCTTCTTTACTCTTGGCTCCTGACTGTCCAGAGTGATTATTCTGATTGTCTTTGTGGATTTCCTTGGTGTGCCTCATCAAGTGATATAATGGTAGTATGGTATGATAAGCTTATATTAAAAAAAAAAAAATCTGTTTAAACAGAGCTAATTAAAGCTCTAGTTCTTATTCCCATAATGAGACTAATTTTATTTATCTCAATTTCATATTCCTGGATATAAAGATTGCTGTACAAGCAAAAGCATTCCAAATACTCATTCTGTTTGTCATTACCAGGAATTATCTCAAATGACATCCGTTAACATTTTTAATCTAATTGTAATCTGCAAGGAAGTTTTCAACAAGGAATTAATTAGTCTGTTTATACTGTAAGTTCCTCAGAAATCTTGACCATTTGGATTTGATATGCTTAAAGAAAACATTTTGTAAAAATATTAGCTAGACACAGTAAAGCCACATCACCCTGGGACACAGCGCATTTTTCCTTTTAAAACCCAAATGGCTTTACAGAGATAGGAATCTGCTGTCCTTGTGAGCAGAGAGACTCCATCAGCACAGACAGCGATCAGATACAGACCTGTACATCCCAATTTCGTGGCAATCAATCTCCCACGACATCTCCCCAACTCATCCAATTTGAATTCATCCTCCTTGAGCACAGGTGCCTCGCATACTCAGCACCACAATGAGGGTCATACCTCTGCCTTGACACTTACAGTTCTTTTCCCCTGTAGGAACACAAACATCTGATTTCCAGGAATCACTAGTTTCTGTTTCACAATTACAAGGTTCATCTCATCCTCCCTTTTCATAATTTCACGTTTTCCACCCATGCATTCTGACATCCAGGAGAAACTTTTTGTTGATCATTTAGGATTTCCACTCCTACTATACTTTAGTTCTGCTACTGATATCCTTCTCTGTGGTTGATCATCACCCAATTAAGTTAGAACATCTTTTTTGCAACTTCTTTTCATTCACATCAATATAAAATCCAGACAGTTCTTGCACCTATTTCTTAAAGAAATTTCAAGTTTTTCAATCCCAGAGTTCAAAATATGACATGATTAGCCTGCACCTCTAGTTTATCAGTATTTTTCCACTGAAGTCACAAATATGAGTTATAAACATATTTACGTGTATTGTCCTGTTCACTACTATTAAGTTCTACTGTCTCCAAGTGATTTTGGTAAGGTTTATTTTCTTTTTACCTCTCTTATTACTTATGTCTTTATAAACAGCAGTGTGTGTGACTAGTCAAATCAAGCTGTATCTGAACATTTGAAGGTTTTAAGAACCTTTGAAAACCTCGTTTAGGGTGCCTCAGTTTGACTGGGGCACCTGCCAAGAATTCACCATTCACCCAGATATTTCAGCAATGTTCTTCATGCATCCATGAGACATGAGAGCATTTCTACAATGTTCTGTATTTTGCTGTGTGGTTCCATTACTTGACTTAGGTTTTATGAAATGAATACTGTTTATGAAAACTAAATATTAGCATAAATACTTTCTTAAAATGTAAAAACAGGGAGAGTTTATTTGCTTCAATGTGAATGTTCTCCTTAGTTTCATACTCTCACCAGTAATGTTAACCTAAAATACTTATGCTCTTCAAGGCAATTTGTTAAAGTACTGACTGCAAGATCTGGCAGGGAAATTTAAAATCTCCAGATAGTTCTATTAACTGTGCTGTTTCTCAGTGAAGAATAACAAGGTAAGAAGCATTAGATATTAAAAATCAGTTTCTGGATAATATAACCGTTAGATTTTATTTCAAATACAAGCCTAGATCCAGTTTTTTTCAATCTGGCAGCAGATAATTCAATAATCTTGGATCAGATATTGACTGCATACATTAATTTTAATGCTGAGAACTTTTCCTCCATGAAAATGTTGCACGCTTCAATTATTAGAGCACTTACAGTGGGCTTCCTACTACATCATCTGAAGTGAAACCTTTTCTAAGGCAGTTTTTAAAATGTCAGCTGTTTCAAGTATTTTGGCAGATCTTTAATTCTTTCCCTGTCATTACGTCATCTCCCAGTCTCTTCAAAATGTTGGAACAAAGCTGAAGCTGGTCTGCCCAGCACCAGAGCATGTGCAATTGTCAGCTGTGATTCCAGATATCAAGAACAGGTGACTGGATGTGGCTGCTCTTGTTGCATTTTGGAGGGGAAAAAAAAAAAACCAGCTGCCAAAGAACAGCTGAAAGTACAAAATTTTAGAAATCTGCACCACCTTCAGAACTGACCTCAAGTTGTACTGTAAGAAGTTATAAGAAATCTGCTGCGGAGCCTTAAAAAACCTGTTACACTGGGAGGAATGGTATTCTACAGCTAGCAAGCCCTGCTGTTGGTATTATCTGCCATCACTGAATCACCATGGGCCCGACATGAGGACCATTTGTTGTGTTTAGGAATAAACACATTTCTGTGCCAGTGGAGATAAGGCTGCTTTGTTATATATGTGTAACACTGAAAGTGCAATTGCTTTAATTTTCTTATTTCTGTAATCTCTATAATTGAACAGCTAGTTTGAATTTAACTGTATTTATGTATGGCTAAACTTACTGACTGACACCTTCCCATGGAACTTATGTCCCTGGGAGTAGAACAACAGTTTTCAGGCAGTTTTCTATGCACACTAGGAATGAACCTGATTCCACAGAAACCTTGCTATAGTAAGCATTTATATAAATTGCAAAACATAGTGGGATACAGCTTGTGTGTTAAAAAGAACCAGTAAAACTTACACTTCTGTGCCTGCTGTTTCCCCCAATGCTTTGCCTTCTGTGAAGAAAATTAATTATACAGTTACTGTAGATTTATAAACAGCTGCGCGGGACAGTAGAAACATTTTCTACCTAAAACCAATTCCTTCAGTGGATTATGCTGATTTTTATGTCAGCTAATAAAAATAGAAACAGGCTACAACTCCCACCAGTTTATGATCCTCTATTAAGGACAGAAAGTTAAAAGCGCTATTGTGCATTCTTCTCCTAAAAGAAGAAAAGCAAGAGCCAGGGCATAGGGTATTGCGCTGCAATACCCCCATGGGGGCACCAGGCATCCGCCCGCGGTTCCAAGGGCTGCCAAGCTGCTTTGGGGGTGCGGGAGGGCTGGAAAAGATCCAGCAGGGTTTCACCTAGTCCACCAATGTTACAAGCGCGCCGAGGAAGGAGAGACAAGTGGAGGGGCTTCCCAGATGGTTTATTCGGGCACCAGGATCGTGCCAGGGAAGCACTGACATGGGGAGCTACAGTTACATATATACCAACACAAGGGAGTGGGGGAGGATACAAACATCCTATGAGGGAGGAGTGAGGGGTTAGAATTTGGAGGTCTTTGTATAGGATTGCAAAAATAGAGCCCTCCAGGGAGAGAAAACAGATACCAAGGGGAGTAGGGGGGAGACAGCAGTGCCTGGACATGAGAAAAACTGAAACCTGGCCAAAAGCACACTGCAACAGTATTGTTCCTCTAAAAGTGTGTCAGCTGAGGTGTCAGAAATAAGGCTAATTTGTCTTCAAACACATATTTTTCAGAAAAAAAAAATATACAAATTCAGCGGCTTGAAAACTTTTAATGTATTTGTTTTGCTATTTAAAAATTAACTTTTCTTAAGTACATATTGTTTAACAATTTAAAAATAAAACATTTCCATTTTTCCATTCAGGATTTCTCTTAATTTTTAAAAATCTTTTTGGTTTTGTTTTTAACTAAATCTTAGAACTGATTTTCAAAAATATAATGAGTGTGGGGAAATTTCTTCTTTTAGCTACCATGAGTTTAGGAAAAATATTGAGAAATTAACAGAAAATATGCTTTCATTTATATGATTATGTTTAAGAAAAAAGTGTTACTTAAGTGAACTCCCTGTTCAGAAGACCATATTTTTTTAACATTGTTTCTCATTATGAAGGTTGCCTTTATGCCTTCCTGATCTTCCTGTACTTAGAGAAGGGTTATAAAAAAAGAGGGAGAGTGACTTCTTACACAGGCAGATAGTTATAGAACAAGGGAGAACAGTTTTAAACTAGAGCAAAGATTTAGCTTAGATGTTAAGAACAAGTTGTTTTCTTGGAGGGTGTTGAATTAGTGGCACAGATTGCCCAGAAAAGTAGATGTCCCATCCCTGGATGTGTTCAAGGCAGCTCAGAAGTGCAGCCCCACAGTCCTTGCTGTTTCTGGTGAGCTGCAGCACGAAATAGCTGCAGCATGGGGACTTTCAAGAGCAGACCACCTGGGTGTTACACAGTAGGAGTATCTTAGAGGGTTGTACCAATCACAGTAGGGAGGTATCCATCATTACATCTATTATTATGTGGAAATTGAGAGATTTGGAGTCATAATGTTTTTCAAGGCCAACAATCACACATCTAGTCTGAGATACTCAAAAAGCAGCCTGATTTTAAAAATAAAGTAATCATGTACTTCTTACTGCCATAAAAACATTAGGTATTTATAGATACTTCTTTCAGCTTTACAACTGAAACTTTACGCATCCAGTCCAGAAGTTACTTTAAATTCCGTTTCTACGTTTATATGTTAATAAAGAATTTTTTCAAAGAGGCAAACTAACTTTTAATTCATTTACCAAATAAATTCAGAAGTAAGTGAACAAGAGGCTATGTAAAAATCAGAAGAGAGAAGAACCCCCTCCCTAAATTTCTAAAACTTTTGCAGACAACATTTGTGACACAATGTTTTGTCTGTCTTTGTTGTGTTCTCCTGCCATGACTCCAAGTCAACACAATAGCATCTTGCTCCTGGCAGCAATGAGCCAATAAAGAGACTCTCCAGCAGTTAAATCAATGTGTTTGGAAGTGCCGTTTTTCTCAGATCTCTTGTTAATCTCTGGAAAAATCCTCCAATTTTTCAGTTAAAAAATCTTTTTTTAGTTTCCAAATGCTACATGAAATAATACCTGAGGAATGTTATAAGCCAGACTTTAAGCCAAATTTTGTCTCTATTCCTTTTGAAAAGTACACTTTTAACCTCATTGAATAAAAATTATGAAAATTTTCAAATTAATTTCAGGTTCCATAATAATCTCATTAAAAATATACCTGAAGTGAAAAATAACCTCTTCCAAGAATTGCTTAATTTCTAAGAAGATCAGAGGCCCAGAATACCAAAATGTGCCGTCTTGATACAGTAACAGAAACGACTTTACTGGAGTAAACACTGAAACCAGATTTCTTTACTCTGACTTTGCCAAACCTCAGTAAATACCCTGGTGAAGTAGAGCTGGTGATTAATCACATATGTAATTAACACTTGCTGTTTAAGGAGTTTTTTCTACCAGTGTGAAGACAGTTTTATCTCACCTAAGGCTATTGATGGAAAGACTCCTGCCTCCTATTTCAGTGTGGTCAAGACTTTTCTGACTACCTCCCCTTTGTCTTTTGGGCCTTTATTTACTGTAGAGCAAATGTAGGAGATATGCAGAAGGATGCAAATGCACAGAGGGGGAAAATACCAAGGCATATTTTAAGAACATGTTTTTGAGGGGAGTTTTTTTGAGGGGAATTATATTTTAATTGTTAAAAAGAAATTCTGTCCTCACAGAAGTCAACAGGGTTTCCTGTCAGCTTCAGAGAGGGAAGGATTTAATTTGCTTCTAACAACTTTTCCTAATGCTTCTTCTCTGAATCTCTTCAGCATCATGATTCTGTGATATGATTTGGGATAAGTTACCAGATATCTTTTACTTGAATACAGAACTTTTTTTCACAAGAAATAAAGCCCACAATGTATTTACTGGTTCATGGGAAATGAAAAATAAAGAAATAAAGTCAAGTTGAACAGAGATGTACAACTGCCAAAGTCTAGCATTTGCATTTCACCATTGTAATACAAGTATTCATTTTAAAACTATTACACTATTTTAACCCCAAAATACTGCCTTCAATACAATTTGATCTAATTTGTTGTGTGATAATTATTCTTTAATAATTTTCCTTTTCACAATGAGAAGTTTGATAGCATAGTCCACTTCTCTTTGTTTCCCTCTCAGACTCACTCTTTTCGCTTACATAGTTTATCATTAAATTCCACTTTCTGGATTTCAAATGAGTGCATAAAATAATTTTAGGGCTATCAATGCACAGAGAGAGTCAAAGAATTGCAGTTGAAGTTGTTATATCGCATGTAACACTAAGACCCTTAAACACATGGAGTAGAAAGGATCCAGCAATGTGTCATCTCTTTCCAGGGGCCAAGTTATTGTGCCATTCTGGCAGCATAAAGCAGCAGATCTTGGGGTGAGTGCAGACAAACAGAACCTTCCCTCTGGGTCTCCCCGCTCTGGCAGAAAGCTTACTCAGTTCTCAGTGCCCAAGTACCACTCTTGTACTCAACACCGTAGTAAATGTTTGCCTTCAACGTGTGACTAGTGACAGCACTGCTGTTCCCAGCTGGATCTACTGACCCCTACAATGTCATGAGCCACGTTCAGAGATGGCTGTCCTCACAGCCCTGAGCTGGGTAGTGCAAACACACTGCAAAGAATTCAGCTGAATCCAGCTTCCAAGTTTTATCAGTTTTGTTTTGCTTCCATATCCCTTCAGTTATAACCTTTTCTAGAAGCAAGCAAAGACACACACACCAAATTGTGTCTAAAAGTGGTTAGCTATGTTTCAAGGTCTCCCAAGTACTTTTCATTAAGAAAAACTGAAAATTGAGTCAAGGGTCTTTGTTACAGAGCTATTTCTTTGCAATAGAATTAAAGCAAAGTGGAGCCCAAATTACTCCCATCCCACAGGGATCTAAAACAGATATTTGTTCACAGCTTCAAACATGTTTCACCTGACATTGGAACCCTGAAATCCCCTTACCAAGCTTTTCTAAGTGTCACTCCTGTGTGGTTATTATCTGCTCTGTTTCTCACTTTCTTTGTCCCTTAGGCTCTGCCTCAGAAACTAAGTCAGCAGATACTTCTCCATTCATAAGCAGGTTACACATGTACTTTGCAGGTACATAAAGCAGCTCCACACTGTTTTTACAGGTGACTAAAACAACAACCTCATAGTAGCAGCTGCTCCTGATGGCCATTTACCACATTCACGTAACCTATAAGCCTGATCCCATTCAGGAAAAAGCTCCAGTCCAACAGAGAAAAATGAAAATAAACTGTGTGAGAACAGATGAAATGAGATAAAATAAAAGAATACATGGTATAAGAGCATGCATTTAGAAAAAATTAAAATTATTATTAGCCACTAAAGACATGTAGAATTTTAATTAACAGCACATAAAGAAGAAGCGCTACAGGATTGATGAGATAAGGAAGAGCCTACTTTACACCAGAAAAGGCACTTTTAGCCAATCAGGACAAAAGCAGGAAGAATTATTTGTTATTATCGGTAAAGTTTTACTGTGAGGTTAACATGGTTTAGGAGGGGCATATTTAGGCTGAAACATAATATTGACCTAGAAACAAATGGATAAGAGAAGGCCAGAGATAAATTCAGCTTGCAAAGTAAAAGGCTTTTACTCACTGTGGCAGGTTTTGAAACAGCCATTCATAATGAGTAGCTTGGGAATTGAAGTGGTTTTACATTGGAGTTTATAATTTAATTACATTATATAAAGTGGTGGAGCATTTTGCAGTAACTAGAACATGGACTTCACGACTCAGAAAGTCTTTGCCAGCCCTACAGTCTGGTGTGAATCTCAGATCATGCATTCTTAGCTATCCTCATCATGTTTTTCCTTTTTAGTAACATTGGATACATGATAACTTTCTGTCACATGGTAGTGCCATTTAAACAATCTCAAGAGTTTTTCTTTCCATGCCAAGTTGATATTCACTGGAGACCTGAGTAATACCTTGTGTTCCTGAGAAAATCTGCTCACTGGGGCAGATTCTATTTCTTTTGTTCTGTTGGAAAATTTCACTGATATGTTTCCAGAATGTTTCCACACATAATGTTCTCAGCTATGTGGATGAAAAAAAAATTACCAAAACTTTGGCCTCCTGTTTTTCCTCATTGGCTTCTATGACCAATTAGCTTTTCATCCAAGTATCCAAAAGTACTCGTCTCCTGTTTCAAGCATTTAGATCATCCCAGAATAAAACAAACCTAAGTTTATCCTCAGCAAAAATCCTTCCTTCTTCTAAAGTGTGAAATCAGATTTAATGTGCTCCTGTTACAATGTCTCTTTATGGCCGTACATCAAAAATCTCAAAGGTCCAAAGTCTAGGACTCTGAGGCCAAATAGTCCAACTCTGAAAATCTATACAAGAAATCTTTATGGATCACAGCCTGAGAGCCAGACACAAGTACTGTCCAGATACATTTTACATTTCCACTGTTTGCTCCTTCTGGCTTTTGGTGGTAAAACCAGTCAAAGGTGTTTGTAGCAGGTTGGCCTTTGATACATAATTGGTACAAACTAGAGACCTCAAGCCCTAGAACATTGAAATAAAGGTTTCCACAAGAGAGACAGAAGAGGCACAGAAGCCAGTCAAATGTCAGGATCCCCAAGCTTTCACAGGTCTCTGTACTTATTATTTTATCCCAAACCTTGGGATAAACCATTTTGATGAAATATAGTATAGAACCAATTCATTGTAGCTTCTGCTGTCATCTCAGCTACTTGATTTCTCATAGTTGATATATCAGATTCAAATAAGATCCAAATCGACCAAAATCTCTTTGGACTTCTGAATTTCATAGGACACTTTCTGGTTTTGGCAGTCACAGTACTGCTCTCCTCTTCAGTTTGGCATTTGTGTCAGTGTGATTTTCCCAGAGACAGGCTTCCCAACTTACTTGTGCCTTTCATGTGCATTGGTTTAAGAAAAGCTTCACTTCCACACCAGTTCTTAGATTAATTCTCTTTTTACAGAAACAGTTAAATGTGAAGCAATTGTTTCTCATCCAATCCAGATTTTTAAGTCCATGTGTGAAAATGCAAAGTTCTAATTTCGTGTAAATAGTTCAGCTGTACTTTATTGTCAATGTTTTTCTAATAATACATTTAAACTGAATTCTCTGTCTCTCCTTTTCTTATTCCTTTTGCTTTTCTTTCCTCTAGTTTTTATATGACACAAGCAGATACTAGAAGGGCACTGCCTTTGTTCAGTTTTTTAAGATTTTAAGAGCTCTTTCACTGGAAAAACAGTGAAAGCAGAGGGAGAATCTTCCCATCACCAGAACATGTGAAATCTGGTAATAATGTATCTATCTAAAACAATGTAGTTCCACAGGAAAATGCTGTGAAAGAAACTGAATTTTTCATAAAGCAAATTAAACCTAGGTACCTTAAATCTTCTTTAGTGACTTTACAGGTAACTTCTCTGGTCATCTAAACATTAAAGGAATTCTGTATATCTTTCTAAAGAGGGTCACAGTAATTATTCATTTCTGAAGCTCAATAATTCTTTTNCCTTTGAGCTTTCAGGCTTTTTGATTTATTATAATGCATTATATATAAAACCAGTTTGATCCAAGCCACATAATTTTAGGCTTTATTTGGGATGCATACAAGTTTTACGTATTCTAAACAGACTTGGAATTTCTATTGACATGAGTCAGTCAACCAGAAATTTTGTTAAAATACTCCAAGCTCCCCAAGTATTAAAGATCTTGCTAAACTAATTTTACTTTATCTTGGATTATGTTGATTCAATAGAAAATGTAAATCAAGCTGAAAAATTTCCTGTTTGATTTGCAAGCTTTCAGAAAAGCCTTGGTTACTAGAATTCATTGTTTACCCATAAAATACATAAGAATTGCTTTATCCATGTGCAAACATACAAGACGTTCCAACTGTGAAACTCTGAGCTGAGATGGAAAGAGGTTGGGGGAGAAGAAGAGGATTAGAATTAAATCAATATCTGGAAGACACCAGTGATAACCAAAGGGTCCAAGCTGAACACAAATTAATATGTATTAATATGTTAGTAAGGAGGAAAATAACTTTAATGGGCATGAAAGCAGAAGAGTTTAGATCTCTTGGAATTTAGAACTGATGAAAAGAAGCTGCTTATAAGCTGGGGGCCTTTACCCTGTGTTGAGAGTCTTTCAGAGTGTGCTCATACCCAACACAGCATGAAACACATCTGGAAACACAGCTCATATCAAACCTCTCTGACAACTTCCTGGCTTGCAAATTTAATTGTGTAAGCACGATGGAGCAGTCTTCCAAGTATGAGCCTCAATACTTTCCCTGGTGGAGATGCAGGTGCTGTTGAAGAGCTCCAGAGAAATCTGGTATTGGCTTAAGCATATTGAGTGCAGGAGGTCCTGCCTCGGGAAGTTTCAAAGATCATAACTTTGCTTCACTGCAAACATACCAACAAAAGCACTTGCTTTAAGTGCAATGCTTCAAATGTCAGCTGCAAGTTCAAACTGTCTCTGATTTCCTGAGTTACTGTCTCAGATCTCTTCACCAAAGCCCTAATCACCATAAGGTATTTATTCATAACAATGATATAAGCAGCCTGTTGTTCTGGCTAAGGAGCTACAGTCACAGGACCACTATGCAAACAAGACAAAACACAAGAAGTACACCTGCCTGTACAGCAACAAGCTACAGCTCCTTGTCACACAGTTCCACAAAGGAAAACAATCCTCCTGCAGTTTTTCCAAATTCAAGATTCTCAGTGATTTTTTAATTTGTCTCTCTGGGGAGAAGTGTCCCCTTCACCCAAAAAAGGAGTCTTAGTTATGTGTTGCAGCTTAGAAAAGAAAGTCACCAGCATAACAGCAATCACATGTGTGTCTCTGGAAAGCATGGTAGAGGAAAGAATCACAGACAAGTAAGGACACCCAAGGAAAAAGCCGCATGGCTTAGGGGGAATATGGTCACAGATAGAATCAGCTCATACAGGAGTGTGTCAGGAGGAGACCAAAAAATACACAAATGGACACAAAAGTATGGGTGAAGAGAATAAAATTAAAATTAACAGTGTTTTTGTCTTACAGTGAAACAATGAACAACATAATGTTGATTTACAGCTCCATCTAAAAATTGCGTGAGCTGTACTTGTCATCAGAGGCATTATATTCAGAAACAGTGAGTCTCTCCAAGAGAGAATGTACCTGTCAAAGTGCAGTGTGCCTAATGAAAATGGATGAAACTTCCAGCCTAGAGATGAGACAGTACCTCATAAATTCTTTCTGCAAATTCAATGCAAATTGGCATAGGAAGCAGGATAATCTGGAGTGCTGTTAGCACAAGGTAATCAAAAACATATAGAAAGTTTCCATTCTACAGTGTTAGATTATTTTTTTTTTTCATTTCCGGCTTGTGTAACTACAGAGCCAAAATAACTTCATGTTTTGTTTCTCTTTAATTAAATCTATTTCTTGCTGTATCTGCCCAATGGCTTTGTGCTACATGTGAAGAGGTACCTAAAAAACTCATCTGAACACATAGAGCTAAGTAAAAATCTATGTTTTCCAGTGCCAGAAACAAATTAGTTCTTTTCCTCTTTCACCTTCTTTCCACTTCTTATCCACAGTCTTAGAAAAAAAATGTTTATCTCATTTTTAAAACCTGAGAACTGAGCCACCTGACATGGCTCACCTCTCTGCAGAGATAAGAACCTGTTAGAGAAAGCTGCAGAGTTCATGCCAGGCTGTAAACAGAGGAAGAGGGCATTTGATCTGAAAGGCTTTTCATTTGGGCCAGCCTCACATCCTTACGCGGGCACTCACCAGACAAGCTTTGTTCATTTTCTGAAAACAATGCTTCAAAATTATTGTGGAATGAGATGACGTATTAGTATATGACTTGTAGGATAAATATTTCCAAAATAAAACTAGAGTTCCATAAATAAT
>VYZT01032602.1:812-47548 GCA_013400735.1 Pomatostomus ruficeps | reverse complement strand
GAAGTGTTGAAATTGTGGCTGTTTATTGCCAGAAAGAACAACACCAAACATTAATTTCTGTAAATTTTATGCTGACTACTAGAATAAACAAGAAAATGTTTATCCGCAGGGGACTGTGTAAAGCAATAGATGAGGGTGCTTATAAATAACTTGTGGTAATGAGGGAAAGCTGTGTGTCTTCTTGTTCTCCATGTGTAATATGCCAAAAGGAGAGTGTGCCAAAAAGAATTATGTCAAAATTTTTTAAAACCACAAACAATTTTGACTTTCATGTCTACAGATATCTTGTGAGAGCTGGATTCACAGGTAAACAATATGAGAATCTGGAAGATACTTAATGGTTTACAAAAACTATTCAACATTAATTTCTGGAAAGACGGACATGGCCTGTGATGTCCACACAAGTTCATGAAGGTAAAAACTAAGGCATGGAAGACAATCAGCATTTCGTCTTTAATCAGAGTGAGACCAATATATCACCCCTTTGAATGAGCCTCTTGTTACAACCCAGGAAAGAAAGAGGGGGCTGGAATTGTGATGTGAGGAGGACATGCAATATTTCACTTACTCTGCAGTATATATCGTGTATTGTGTGACAGCATGAATCCCTTAAACATACAAAGAAGTATTAAAGTCAGTGTATCTCCATAGGCCTCTGATGCTAATCTTGTTTCACTCAGTTTAATAATGGGATGCTTTACACAAAGTATATATACAATAGCCAGCATTCCAGAACTTGTGCAAAAAATATATTAAAATATTCAGCTGATATATTTTAACGAATAATCTTGCTAACAGGGCTTCAAATGTTTCTGTTTTGTGGATATTTTAGATATCTATCACATAGTAAGGCATCCAACATGCCACCAGAAAGGAGTGGAAAGCATTCTGTAAGCCTTGCACTGCAGAGAACAGTTTAATGTCCCAGAGAGTGTTATAATGGGATGTAGCAAAACTGAAAAGGGGGAAGAAAATGGGTTGTCTACCCAAGGAGAAGGATCAGAAATTAATTTCTCTCTGCAATAGAACTAAACTGTGAACTCTAGGAGAGGAAAGAAGCTGAGCTCAGCCTGACAGGATGTTTGGAAAGGGAGGAAGCACAGCACAGGCTCTGAGATGTCAGATTCTGCATTTTTAGGAGCCCTCTACCCAAGGAAAAAACAGCATTTGTTTTGACCTAACAATTTGCGTGCTAAAGAAAACTGGCTGGAAATGGCTGCTGACACATTCTATAAACTGAAAGCTGTCATAGAGAGCAGAAAAGAAATGCATTGATCAAGGATGATAGGCCTGGAAAGTTCCTTTGAATCCCATAAAATGCCAAGCAAGCAGGACATCTGATCAAAGAGGTATAGGGCACATCTGCCCTAGACACCATTTAGGATCCCAAAATTGGCTCCAATACCATGTAATAAGTTTAATGTTGATGTTAAATGTCTTAAGAAGGCAGGGGAGGGGAAAAGATGAACAGACGTCTGCATGACACCCAGTATAACCATGAAACTTAGCAAGGCCAAGTAAGCAAGTGTCTGTGTGGTACTTTGTTGCCAGCTGGACTTAAATCACAACAGGAAGGCAAGTAAGTTACATGTTTCAACTTGAAAGTGTTAATTTCTTTATTATTAGTGCTTCTATAACCCATTTTATAGTATTTTTAAGCCTTGTGCAAAGCCTGTCTATAGCATGAACTTATCGTAAGTCCGAAGGTTACATTGAATCCCCAGAAGACCCATATGGAGAAGTGGACACAGATGAGCCATTAAGATTTCTGTGTTGGTCCAAGGGGCTGAAGAGACTCACAAACATAACACATAAAGTGTCTCCAGAAAAGATATTGATGGAAGCAGGAAAGGAAAGAGCCTGCTGATCTAAAGAGGGCTGCAAACAGAGAAAGGCTGGAAGAATGTGGAATAGGTGGTAAATCTTGCAATTTTATTCCCAAGGAAAATTTATTAATTTGAATGCTGCATGACTTTTTACAATTTTCATTGCATTAAGAAATGAATAACTGTTTATTTCACGCAAATGTCATTAGTTGTTTTTAAATAGTGTGTGAATTACCTCTGTAATTACCTCTGTAATTCACTGTATTTAAATACTGCCTCAAGAAAGCTTGACTACATAAACAGTCCATTAACACACCATTTTCTTCTTAAATAAACTAGACCTGAGAGCTAAGTAACTATGACATTCCTTCTCATTAAAGTATACTCTTCCTTTCTTAGGTAGGATAAGAATCACTCTATTAACTCTGAGCCTTTTGCTCCATAGATAAAATCATATGTATTACAGCATTTGGTCCTAGAACTAATAGTGAGAATAAATACACAGAAATAAGAGTAGCAGTTTCTTAACAAACTAAGTTTGCTTCACCTAAGCTGGTAAAGCAATACAGAAAACAATCTGGGTCTAACATGTTATGATAACATAGTGTGAGATCTAACTTAAGCCTTGTATTACAATAACATCAAAAAAGTCCTAGATGTTGCTGAGAGAAAGAATTAAAAACACTTGTCTGATGTCAGCAGACATATCATCTGGTTTACAGTCAGGACATATCACAGAGGCAGAGACTTTGGTGATGTCTCAGCACATAATGTTTGGGGACAGAATTTGCTAGGTCCTGCCTTATTAGGCTCCATGCCGTGCAAATAGCTGCAGTCCTCCCAAGGTCTCTGGTTTTTGCCACCATTTGTTGACTATGAAGTGCCCAGTGGCTACATCTGCTCTTCTGTGGGAGGCTGCTGTCTTTCAAAATTGCCATGATCTAGTCAAAAGAGAGAAAATGTAAGTGAAGCACAGGACAAAAACATTTTGTGGGAAAGAAAGTATTTACCTTGACTTATTAGGACAATTTCCCCTGACTACATTTAAGGAGTAAATTTTTTATTCTTCCATGAGTGAGAGCAGTAGAAGAGAGACAGGGGAAGAGTCTGGAGGGCTGAGGACAAAAGTTACAGGCTGAGGGTGCAGTCAAGCTAGTGAGGGGGCTGATGAGCAGGGAAACACCAGGGCAATTTCTGACTGAACCAAGCCTTAAAAATAGTGCCATAATGCTCTGAAAGGCTGCACTAGGAACACAGGGACGGAAAGTGAACATTGGCAGCAGCTGGGATGCACACGTTGCACCACATGCTTTGTCAACAGTGTTATGCCCCCAAGAAGAAAGCTCCTTCATGAGACAAGGGCACTTCTCCAATATGTTGAGTGATATTTTCCTCCAGGCTGCCACTCCTGGCAGCTCTGTGAGGGTGTGCTCTGAGATACCCCTCAGCTCCCATCCCCACCCCACAGATGCCTGGGCAGGGCTCACAGCCAGAAGTTGCTCCTGGGCTGGGGAGGACATTCAAGCTTGATAGCATTGGCAAGCTCCCCTATGCACTGGCAAGAGCTCGGAGCATCTGCAGTGACCTTCTCCATCCCAGACTTCCTTACAAGACTGGAGGCTCTTCCAGCTGGTGACTGTGAGTAAAACACAAAGAGAAACATATTAGATGCTTTCCAGCAGCACATCTCTTGAGTACCAACACAGAAATATCCACTTTGCAATACGCCCAAGTCCCTTACTCCAGACCAGTGGTGGCACTGACCTGGGTTGGTTGAGACACACTTCTGCACAGGGCACAGCAAGGAGGGAACAGTGTCGCTGTCCACATAAACTCACACATATTCTGCCCACCATGGCTCATTTTTTGTGTATTTCACTCTAGACAAATCTTTTCTCATGTCTTGTACAAAGATTGTGAGCTCTTCAGGGAAGTGTATCTTCACACACTGCTTATTTCTTGCAGGGTTATCCAGCTGATTTCCTCCAATGCACCAGGACCTACACAGTTTCTCCTCCACATTGCTAAATTATACTAACTCCTGAAATTAGGGATGTAAATCCACCAGTGAAGGGCAGGAGGCCCATGGCACCATGGAGAGAAAGACAGACAGCAATCTTACTCTGGTCTTTCTATCTTCCTCTAGAGGACTACAGTGTTCACACTGAACCAGGACAGCCCTCCTCAGTCACAGATGTGACTTTTTCCTTTTTTTTTTAATTGCAGATGACTTCTTTATTCCAAGGAGCAGAGCCTACAAGTCACAGAGAATCTGATAAAGCCATTTTTCTTCTGCTGGCTGGAACCCAGTGGCTTGGTCAGGCAACACATCCTGACCAGGTTCTTCTAAGAAGAGCAAAGGTGAGTGGCCAAACCCAGTGACTCTTTTTCGTGACAAATGAACATGGGAATGACAGCACTCAGAGCACTCTAATCTGGCATCACTTCCACAGGGCTGCTCCATCACTGCACCTTGTCCCCTCGGGCTACCTCTGAAACACACAGATCCAACTACCTAGCAACCAAACTCAGGGCTGAAACACTTGTAACTCATTCAGGCAGGAACTGCAAAAGGAGGGAGGCTGTTGACTTGGGTCCAAATGATTATTTTGCTTAAAGAAGCTAATATAATCCTTATTACTGGCATAATGGAGAATTTTAAAATAGCTATGGATAATTGGATTTAAATAAAAATACCAAAATAACTATCATAAATACCGTCACCATGAATCACAATAATGTACTTTGCATATACTTCTGATTCAATATTTTTTACATATCAAAACCCAACTGATTTTCTTTGTCATTTCAGGCCCCTAAGTTGAGAAATTCTCTTTAAGAGGAAAAAGATGATGAAAAACCTTGGGTTTGTTGACTCAGAGTTCCAAACAATCCAGTTTTTATGTTCCTCTTTCTGTTTGCATAATACTTGGAGGATGAGCCTGCAGACAGAGAAGGAAAAATAGGGCACAAAGATTAAAAACAGGGGGTGATGTTCTTCATCACTTCAGCTTAGAACAAAACTAGCACTTTCTCTATTACTCAAGTCAAGAGATGTTCCTAAGGAAAAAAGTTAAAAAATTGGTGCAGATAATGAATATCTATAGTGTACTGAGAAGCAAACAAGTTACTCAGTTTTTTCACATACTCTGAAAGTAGACCTACAAAACACACAGGAAGAAGTGAGAGAATAATTAAAGGTTAGATAAATTTTGCTTTTGTTTTTAAGGAAAAAATAAAGTCATCTGCAATTTTGTTTCTTTCTTAAACATTTTTCATTTTCTTTGGTTAAAAAAAAAAAAAAGTCCATTACAATTATAGTCATTCCAAAACTGCAGAACCAGGCAACTCCTGCTTCCATGTCCTTTGGAATTTCAGCCTTTGGACACAATAACTTATTTTGCCTAAACTGATGTGAATCTATCAGTTTCTGGAATGGGAGAAAACACTTGTATCTATATGAAATCCAGGGCAAGACAAAAAGTTTCTGTTTGACCCAGCACGTCTAGAATCAGTGAAAAGATTCCAGAGCTCAAAAGCGTTGCTACATTGAGCCCCTTTGAGGTATCCTTGGATAAATCATATGTAAAGCATAACACAAATCACAGATAATCAAGTGAGAATGCTCATTTCTCTTCCATATTTCTGATACTATTCTTATCACAGCTGTATGCTTTTTACCCATTGCAATCAATTTTTCTACATATTTTTCAATGCTATTGTTAAAAAAAATTAGTACCTTTTTTTTCCCTGTTTACAAAAACACTGACAGATTTTTCTGGGACATCTCTTCCTGCAAACTGTCTGACTCATCTAATACAGGACCTTGCAAGAAGCTCAGGGACTGTCCTTATACTGAGAACACCAATAGAGAGTACAGATGACAATGACTTGCTATAACTTGTTGTGGGATTGTGGCTTGCCTAGGAATCAGGCTGGATTAGGATGTGCATACAGGTCTTCTTGAGTTGTCTGCCACTCAATACTGTCTCATCTGTCAGAGGTCACCAGGCACAAAAGCCGCCCGTCCCCAACTGCACTGTAGTGAAATTCTCTTTAAGGTGGAAATAATATGCAGGAGAAGCCTCTTTTGGGTAAATGTTGTGCTGAGCACGTCAGACCAGATACAGCTGGGTCAAGTCAGTGAATTTATTTTCTCAAGGGGCATGTTTATATATCTTATATGATGGTATCAAAAATCATTTAGATACACCTGCATGAACTGGGGGCATTAGTATGAAAGGATGTCTGACTCCCTTACCTAGAACTGTGATTTACTCCACACAAAATAAATATACAGTTGTGCAATATGTAAAGATAACATGGTGGACTGGAGTGAACTGGTGCTTACTAATGCAAACCAGACTCCACAAGTTGCTGAACTGCTCCTCACAACTGCTTCTCCTTAGTCCTCTCCCATGGAAGTGGCAAATATTTAACATTAGACTTTTTTTTTCATTTTGTTTTTCTCCTGGCTCTCAACCACGGCATTAATATTGCTACTCTTACATTTGCAAACAACCATTATTTTCATCATCTCACATTTAATTTAAAAAAAAACCTGCATTTTTAAGTTCATATTTTCCATGTTCTTAGAAACCAATGTTTTAGATCACATTAATTTTATTCTCTTTTTTATTATTAAGCTAAAGAGAAGAAAGAATCAAGAGGGATAGGGAATTATGTGCCTCCAAAATCACATTTTCTTGCATATAGAATGGAAACAAGGCTAGGCACAGAAGGGCTGGAGAGGCTGCCTAGGATAGATAGTGTTGCCATTACTGAACATACCCTGTTTCCATTAAGGTGGGTTCAAAGTTCAAACTCACCATCATGATTTATCATGGGCTACCATTTCAATCATTGTGACAGACCGGGCTGTCAGTAAATCAGACATGAAGGCCACATCCTGAGACTCCAAGGCCACAGTTTCAAGATGCAAAAATGAAGCTAACCAGCAGGTTTACCTCACCTTTAATCCCCAAGCTGAGCTGTGCCCACCATGACACCCCAGGGCCTGTGCACTTTTGAATCCTGAGTCCATATTTTCTGTGAGTACCCACATTGAAATCAATGATCACAACAGATCTCTCCAGTTACTATGAGTGAACAGCAGGACATTGTGTTACCACATTCCTGCATGTAGTTTCATGTCCTAATGACAGCTTTGCTTTGAAACGGGTTAGGCTTTTTAACAAAATTTTAAGGGGTTCCAGAAGGAGAAGACACAGAGCACCAGAAGGCCCCATGCATTTCAGATGGCTACTACAGAGGCCATTAACTCCAACTTCATGAACCTTGATGGCCCAGGAAAACACAGTGCATGTCTGGAAGGAACTCAAACAACAACTTGAACACTAAATGAAATCCAGACAGACAAACTACAGATCCAAGATCTTTCACCCGCAGTCAGCAGTGACAGGCAGAGAAACTCACAGGGTTCAGTGCACTGCTTGAGGATAGAGGTGAAATAAAAGAAGGAAGCTTTGAGGAACTGATGATAAACTTTAAAGATAATATCTAGACAGCTTACTGCCTTTTTCTTTAATAGCTGCTTGGGGTAAAAGTAATGGAGAATGGATAAATAAGATAGAAGTTATTTTGAGGTCTGCATCTACAAAGTAAATTCTGTGATATGAGATATGAAAGGCTCTTTGGATGACAGATTGTGTGAACCAACATATACAGGTAACCAGGGCTACCACCAATCCAGAGCTGAAATGCAAAGAGTAGATTTATTTAATTACCTTGCTAACAACACTGGGCAGCAGGGACACACAGGGGGACAGGCTGCCTTAGGCTTAGCTCATCCTAGCAAAAATGGGGAGCCTGTTACCTGTCCCAGTTTATCAAAAGGCTTCATGCATGCACAGTTTATCACAAGGCTATGCTTTTGTTATCTCTCTCTCTCTTCCAGCAGAAGGCTCAAGCATGTCCGTGAGAATGTATTATCCCTGCAAAGGAATACTATTAAAAACAGACACAAGATGAACAGCAGTAGGCATAGTAAATGGACTTGGCCCAAAGTGATATTCTTGACATTCCCAGCTGAAGGATCAGTTTGAGTGAAACTATTCTCCCCCTCAAAAATCTTCTGGTTTTAACCCCTTCCTCCCAACTCAGATTAACCTGGCTCTTAGTAAAATTATCCTTACACAATTAATGAGAAAGGTCATTCAATACTAAAAAATTGTCATTTACAAGAACATGTATAGAAGACTCAAAGCCACATCAGACAAAATATCTAGTCTGTCTATGTTGTCTTTTGGTTGATGGAGTTGTGCACATAGTTAAAAATTTTTTCAGACCAAGCTATGTAGTAAGAAAACTCTAAAAAGCCAACATAGCACTGCTGACTCTTGTCACTAGATCATTTAGTAAAGTCTTTTGTAACAAAAAGATGCACAAATGCCTGACTACAAGAAACAGGACACACAATAAAGGACATCTTAAAAGGTGGTATTGCAAGAAAGTGACCAGAAATCCAAATTTATAGGAAAGAAGTGGCTTTCATCACTATACACCAAGAGCTAACAGGTAATTTGAGGGATTGGCACTGGTCAGTAAAAACTTTCTTGAGTTAAAAACTATCCAGTTGTTTATACCTGGGGATCCCAGAAGAAAAAGGAATTCTAGGAAGCAGCATTGAACACCAGCTCGACATCTGAAAATTTAGCAGGCAGAAGCTAAAAATTATTCACAAGTTGTTCCTGCTTGGTGAGTAAGACCAAACTGTTTGTGAGCAGTAACAATTTTCCTAATGATGTTTCTTACTATAGGACAATTGCTGAAGCAGTAAAGATACAGATGAAGACAGAGGTGGACACAAACTGTGTTTGAGCAGCATAAAGGGTTGTTCCATTGCATTTGTAATAATTTCTCAGTTTAATCTCGTCATGCACCAATTCTTTCAAAAGCAAGGTCATGTAGCTTTCTCCATGCTTCCAGTGACACACTGGTGCTAAACAAAAACATGTGGAGCAATGTAATGTGTGCAGGCTACAGCCTCTGAACAGTAAGAAGTTCTGGCTACCTTATTTCAGCACATAATTTCATTTTTTCTGGGTTGAGACCAATGTTAGCTAACAGCATTGTTCTCCTTCATTTCCAAAGAACTTTGTAAAAACTGGCCTTGCTGTGCCACTCTCCTAAAGCTGTGGGATCCCACCTCCAGCACTGCAACCAGAGGCAGAGAACACACCTCTATCAGACAGAGCACATGTTTGTGCATGCATCTCAGTGTGAAGCATCCCCTAGTGATATTAGAAATCAGATTTGGCACTGTTAAGCTTTCCTGGTGATGCCAGGATAAACAATGGGGAAAAGAAGTGATGAACATAATGGTTGATTTCTGGTGGGAGCTGAAAGGGAGACAGACATTGAAAAATACCGCTTCTTTTGGGGGTTTTGCAGGCTGCTTGGGTGCTGCAAAGTCTGCCCTTATCCAGCACTTTGGTCAGATGAGCTTTCTTGGCTGCTGCTATCGGCTGCCTTATCTTACCTCGCTTATCTCTGTACCTAGCTTGTGCTTTGCAGTGAGAGCAGAAATCCCCGATGGTAGTTTGAAGCAGGTAGAAATAAAGAAGAGAGAATGGACCCTCAGTAGCTTTACCCAGACTTTAATGGTGTTCCTTTCTCCTGGATATGTGCTTCCAGAGAGACCCCATTGGGGTCTTTACACAGACTTTTATAGGAAAAGGGGAAGGGAGTGGTGATAAGGTGGGTCCAAGGTTCTTAACAAATCATGAATTGACATGGGGTGACAGCTTTCCAATTAGTCTTGGGCAAGGGCAGAATGTATTTGCATTAGCCTATGAACTTTACAGAACAGTAGAACTTTCTGGCAACTGTTGAATAGTAAAACAATACAATGAATATTAAAATAACAGAGGTGGAACTGAATCTATGATTGACAGGGTTAGGGATTTCCCCCTAGCCCACTGCCACAGAAAAAGAAGATGGAAAATCCTCAAGGCAACATGGCAGATTGGGCTGAGCTTATGCTCAGGATGGGGTGGAGATGAAGAAGAAAAACAGATGCTCACTAAGTGCTAAGGGAGGGGAAACACTATTTTATCTCCTACATAATATATAATTAAGAAGAGATATTTGTAAATCTCTAGCAAGTGAGTCACAATATATAGCCATCTTCATACCACGTATGAAGCCAAATGACCTCACATTTAGTGATTTGACTATGGCTAATATCTTTTTCTTAAAAACATGAAGAAAATGAGCTCTGGTCACTCCCAGGGGAAAAAATAGGGATTCACACAGAAAATTTAAAAAATATTAGTAGTAAATACTATAGTACCCCCATAGCTTTTGCATTATATCTTGCTTGGTACACCAGTCTTTCTCTGGAAAAAACAGAATATGAGATAGATGCTTATTCCCTTGTAACAATCACAATAATATGACCCTGAAAACTTCAGCTAACAGAATTCTTTAGAATATTAATTTTGCACATGTGACATTCACTAGGCTGCAATGAAAAGATAAATGAAGTATTTTGCAGGGACAGATCCAGGCACACACTAGCAGTGCTTTGGGGTAGCAGCTGTCTCTCAGTGACACCAGTAACAGCTCACCCCAGGCAGGATTAAGGTGGTTCCTGCTCCCTCTGCACCACCTGCACCATCTGCTCGCGTGCAGGACTCAGTACTCAGCTCCCTCCCTCCCTCCAGGACCTGCTCACCCACCACATGCCAGGTCAGCCATGTTTGCACAGTTCCTAGCACGATGACTCATGGCTGCAAGACAGCTCCAAATTGTTCATCATAGAGGACTCAGAACTCATGCTGGCACCCTCTTACAGTTTAATTGCCAGCAGTGGTTATACTCTCAGATTGATACTATGACCTTAACTGTTTGTAGCATTATATGTCTCCCCTTTGCTTTGCAAGACTCAGCATAAGCTTCTAAAACTTTCCCTTCCATTTTCAGTAGGGATTGTGATTATTAGAAAATTCGGCAGTACACCTGTATACCCTTTATTCTTGCTCTCTCAATGTTCTAGTTGCTACAAGATTTGAGATATTCAGACCCATTTACTATTAGGCTCTGATTACAGGAATTTTCTGACTTTTTGCAGATTTACAGATTTCTTCTCTAAGGTGTTTCTTTCAGGTTCTAACTCTCCACAACCCCTGGATTATTCAGAAATAAAGACAAGATGGAGGCTGTGGGAGATGCATTATTTAACTAGTTTAGGTGACTTTAAATATTTAACTCAAGTGAAAGTGGAGGATAAAAGTTAAGAGTTTATGTTCTCAGGAGAATCCAGAAGAGGAGATTCTGGCAGTGAAAAGGGAATAAGGAGCTTATTGAAAGATCTTTAAATTGGATTTGACAGGACAAAAGGATCAAACAAGCCTTGCTAGAGATAAGCCTGTGGGCAGCACACCAATGTTTGAGGGATAGTGTGTAGCCAGGTCCTTCAGTCTGTGGAGGTAGGGGATGGAGATCCTTATGGCAGCAAAGACACAAGGGCTATCAGTGTGATAGAAACCACAGAAGCATCTGAGAATGGTCATATAGGAATTTGGTCTTCCCTGTCCAAAAGTGTGGCAGGGTCAACAACCAAGCTGAAGTACATCTACACCAATGCATGCAGCATGGGCAACTAACAGGAGAATCTGGGAGCCACTGTGCAGCAGGAAAACTATGACACAGTTGTCATCATGGGATGACTTAAACAACTGAAGCACTGCAGTGGATGGCAATAAACTCTTCAGAAGGGATATAGACAAGGAAGGATGGGTGGTGTGGTGGTCCTGTGCCTTAGGGAATGCCTTGATTGTCTGGAGCTTAATGATTATGACTCCCGCAGACAAGGACATGAGGTCTGGAGCACAAGTTCTGTTGTGGGAGGCAGGGCACTATTCACTGGGCGACAGTGAAGAATGCTATTCTAAGTATATAAGCTCATGTCCCTTGATAACGGAAAAACTCCCCTTCCCAAGATTCTTTGCAATCCTCCATGTTTTCGGGATCCTTTGGACTCCATTTCCCAGAGGGCCTTGCGCTATCCCTGTGTCCCCTGGGATGGGTCACCCGCCCTTCGCGCGAGACCCTGGGGATATAAAAGGCACCACGTGTGTTCATTCAGAGGTCTTCTCCGCATGGCATTACCATCAAAGCAGCAATAAACATCTAAGAAGCCTAGCCTCAGAAGATCCTTCTTGTTATCGTCAGTAGGTCACACCTAAGGTAGCAGATATAGCCTCCGTGAGTCCACGCGGGAAGCGGGAAGGGACTGAGCTGGGTACGGTGTGGGCGGTTGTGCTGGCAGCAGCTGAGCAGGAGGGCACTAGGACCCGGCAGCTGGAGGCACGGTACTGCCGCTGTGGAACAGTGGCAGATATCATGTTCTCAGAACTGTGGGAAAACTGAACCACCCAAGACTGCGAGTAAAGGCTCTGCCTTGCCCTGCTACAAGAGCACCCCCGCCCCCGCCCCAAACTCCACCTTTGCAGGAGTCCATTGAACCCTCAGATCTTAGAAATAACCAACACTTTATTCTGTGAGGAGCATCTGAGGGAATTGAGGTTGTTTAGCATGAGGAAAAGGAGGCTCAGGGGAAACCTTATCACTCTCTGCAACTGCCTGAAAGGAGGGTGTAGTGAGGTGGGTTCGGTCTCTTCTTCCAAGTCACAAGTGATAGAATGAGAGGAAAAGGCCTCAAGTTTTGTTGGAGAGGTTTAGAATGGATACAAGGAAGAACTTCTTTACTGAAAGGGTGGTCAGACATTGGACCAGGCTGCCCAGAGAACCGATTGAGTTTAAAAAAATGTGTGGATGTGGTACCTGGGGACATGGTTTAGTGATAAATTTGTAACAGTGCTGGGTTAGTGACTGGAATTGATGATGATCTCAGAGGTCTTTCCAACCTAAATGGTTCTAAGATTTGATGATCCATCAGAAGCACCTACACCAACTGAAAAACCTTTGTCTTCCATGTATTTCTTTAAGTATCTTTCAGTCCTATCTTTTCTTCAATGGTGCCTGTCTTACATTTCCTTTTATATATATATATATATAAAAATATTTGTTTTTCATACATATTCATTGATATCAGACACATACAGTCACCTCTTTTTTATAAGTTATCTTGCTATACCTGTCACCAGTAGTGCAACAAGAAGTATTTCTCTCTCAAGGAAGCACTGGCATATCCAAAAGAACGCATAACACTCCACTTTATCAAAGAAATGATCGTGACTAATGTTCATAGAATCTTGACCTCACAACCTGTACCAGTGAGTTCCCACAAAAGTCCTGACTGATTTAAATATCAGTAAGCATCTATATTCTTCAGGTAAATGAAAGGATTACATGAATACATGCATCCATCGACATGTTTTGGCAAAAGGAAACATCTTATGAGAACTGCTGCCTTCTACAGTAACACACTTTTGCTTTGCAAAGCATTTTCCATAGACTGTATCTCATAAAAATCCTTTAACAACTTCGTGTTTTCTGTGCTTCAGTAAACTGAACTTACTGCTGATGATTGAGAGGGGTCAGAATGCTTTTGATGTGGTGTCATTACTGGGTGTTTCCCCTTGGAGGTTTCCAAGAGAACATTTTTTTAGTGGAGTTTGCTTGTTTATCACGATCTGATGGAAACAATCCCATTTCAACAAGATCTGTCAGGTATGTCTTCCTTGCTTTTCCTTGGCAGATTGCTGCCCTCCTGCACAAGCAGTCCCTGTGCAGGCAGCAGTCAGATGTACCACGGTACATCAATAATTTTCCCTGAAGGATTTTGAAAACCCCATTATGGGATTTCTGGAATTAAAAAAAAAAAAACAAACTGAAAATTTGAAGGTATACTTCACCTGTCTCTACTGTACCTCCCCACCATGCTGTCTGTGGGAGTTAGTGGCTGCTTAGATGGAGGGGCCAGCAGGAGGCAGTGAGATACCTGTCCTGCTAAATCAGAAGAGGTCAAGAAGCCAGCTCAGCCTCTCCACACAGTCTGTCCACTCTGCTGTCATTTTAGAGTGCTCCATGGTTCAGTCTTGGTGTGCTCCACCTGGCTCTCTCCCAGACAACATCTGAGTATGGCTCTGGGGGTGCTTTACTCCAGTGACCCCTCCAAAAGTCAATACAGACTGCATTGCATCAGATTTTGTACTTGTCCTTCAATGTTGTCAGATTTTGTGCTCTGAAACATACCCCACACAATTCCCAGCTCCCCCTCCCCAGAACTTTCAACACACAATCTAATTTTCAGGTTATTAAAACACAATTTTTCAGGCTGCAACACAGTCCTTGCACTGTTTTAGATACCATGAGCAGAAGCCCAGCACATGCTCTTTAAATTTTAGGCTCACCAGACAGGGCCTAGGGAAACCCAGGATAAAGAACTACATATATAATGTGGTTGCCATGTTGCCACTATCTTTCCAAGAGTTATGGTCACGATGCAGGGAGATTGCAATGACAGAGACAAACTTCCGCACAATTTTTTTTTTTAATCTTTACCTGATGTACCTTGATGTTGCTTTCCTCGGAGACAGGGCACTTGTTCACAGCACACCCTTTTGCTTTGCATGTGTCTGCATTTACCCCCACAAATGAACCGAGATATTGCACTGTTACAGCTGCAGTTCCAGCAGCCTGGTCACCCCTCCTAACAGTTCATGTGCAAACCTCATCTCCAGCAGCGTTAGAGCATGCCAGACATGAGGTGTCTCATTATTTCTCATTCCCAGCTTCCAGCAGCAGCTGGCACACCCTGCTGCAGTTTAAGCCTCAGATGTCAGATGTCATTGTGCAAAGCTTCCAGACACAACCCTCTGGTCTCCTCCAGTGACTCTGCTCCTTGTCAGACCTATACTCCACAATTTCCATTCTTCACTTGGCAAGCACTCTGAGACACTGATTCCATTTCATTTTCCAGTGAAACCTCAGTTCAGTAGAACTTAATTGGCCTGGTTTCTTAAGTAGATATTTCCAAAGATTTTTAAAAATAAAGATTGAAAAAACCTTAGCCTCTGGATATCTCTCTGAGGCACCTCTTCTCAGTTTTATTGATGTAAGGGTTTTTCTTCCACTTCACCACTCATTGTAGATGTCTGCTCATTGATACATTCTCTGCCTGAACTGTCTACTTGCAGACTTTTTTCGCCTTCGGCTCACTGAGTTTTTCCATATGTGGCTAAGTTTCACCTGGGAGACATGGTTTATAATTCTCTTGCCTTTATTAGTGAAGATTATAAGTTTCCACTACCATGACTATACATTTTACCTTGAGCAGTGGTTCTTTGGCCAACTTTTATCCTTATAGCAATTGACTATGGCTTACTTTATGCCTCATCTGATAGATTGCTATCAATATCTTCAGTGCTATTTTCACTCATCAGAGAGAGTTTGAAAAAATAACTTTGCATCTGATGATCTGAAATATTAGCACCTGCTCATGTTTTAAAAGTAAACAGATTTGTATATTTATAAGACATTTTTATCATTGTAAGAGGTTCGTATCTTTATATATCTTCATATATTTCTGTATATCTATTTATCTCAATATCATGAGACAAAACATAATGTGTGGTATCAGCATGCCTTGCAAGCTTTTAGACTCTAGGATTATTTACTAGTCAATGTGCTTCAGTCACAAACTAACCTAAAGAAATTCCTTTTTGATTACAACCATCAGTTTCCTTATGCCTCATTCATTCTGGGCTGAAGCGCAACAGCAACGCCACCCAGTTTTGGTGTTGAATCTGAAAAAGTAGCATCAGCCCTTTAAAGTAACTAGAAATTCAGTTGTATAAGCACAGAAAGTGTTCAAGGCCAGGTTGGATGGGAGTCTGAGCAACATGATCTAGTTGAAGATGTCCCTGTTCATTGCAGGGAGATTGGACTAGATGACTTTTAAAGGTCCCTTCAAACTACTCTATGATTCTATAATCCAAAAGCAAAGCAAAGTTCCCATTCACCTATTAAACTTTCGGCATGTACAGGATGTACTTTGCACAGAAAGATAAGGAAGAAAAAAAATACTGGTATGCTGCCTCTTTGAGACAGGGAAGGCATTGTTATTCTTTCCTTGTCCTCTCAAACTGAAGCTGGACAGAAATCAGAGTAACTTGAAAAGGGGTTAATAAATCCTTGAGTTTTATTTAAGTGATCAATTGAGACTGAGTTGTAGGCAACCAGGATTAATCAATCAAAAGCATTTTAAAATTATTTCTCCATTCTTAACCTCAATTTTCCTTTTAATCCCCTGATTCTCATTAGTTAGCTTGGCTTCTATGCACTGCTACTCACAGTGAAAAAAATTAATGTGGTGATGATGAGATAGAAGTATCATTCCCTGCAACTGAACTCCGCCAATTGAAGCCCTGACATCAGCATGATGCAGCTGTAGAGCAGAGTGCTGCTGGACTGCTCAGGACTACTGCAATTTTTATTTTTATTTTTTTAATTCATGTAGGTCAACTATGAGTGAGTTTACTCCAGCCATAATGAGTATGACCCCAGAAAACAATTTAATGCAGTTATAAATGGCACGAAAATGTATCTTTCACATGCAGCTTTTAAAAACAAATTGGTGGGTTTGGACTGTGAAAAACAAGTGTGTTTTTCATAAAAGAAAAAGATTTTGCCTTGCATTGAGCTGATCCTCCCTTTGCTCCTGAAAAGACCATTTTCCAAAAAACTTTTTACTTCTTTTATCAGATTTCTTTCTAACTGAGGTGATTCTGAAAATTCTTTTTCCAAAACAATAAGATTTCAAGAAATAAATCATAAAAGCCTGGAAGAAGTCACTGCTGCAGTAAAGCAGACGAAAACTCAGCACATATCTCCCCATGAAGCTGACAAGTTGATACCCACTTCAATAGCAATTGAATAGGTAGCAAGAGCCTTTCCACTGTTACAAACTTTTCTAATACTCCACAGAAACCCCTGCTGAATGCATGACTATAAAATCTACTTTTATATTGAGCCATTGAAAGTTATAACAAATGGAAAATACCTCCTCTGGGAAAAAAAAGAAAAGTAGTAGTCTGATTTCTATCTATGAAGTCCCATTGAAAAATTACTGAATAAAATGGATTCTTATATCAAGGAGAACAAGAGCCATCAATGAAATCAATAGTTTCTGAAGTATATAACAAACCACATTACTTAAAATCTTTGTGTTGATAAATGTTACAAGACTTAAGTTGTTGAGAAGGTCAGTAAATATCCCAACAGTTAGTGAGACCTGGGGTTGTTCTTCTTCTGATATAAGACACACACACACAAAAGCTACATTTGTAAAATTGTAAGCATTGTTACTGTGAATTGAGAGAATATTAATAACTAGGATGCTGGGAGAAAAGTAATGATCAGTGATCACTGAGCTATGCCTCCTTATTGGATTGAATGAGGTATATGCACATAAAGTTATAAAAATACATGAAAGTAGTTAAATGAGCGTAGGTGTTGCCACGCTCTGAATGAAAAGTGAGGGGAAAAATCACATAAAAAGCAGTGACCAGTTGAGGATTTACATGGGAAGGAGCGGGCAACTCTTTCATTCTGGTATGAAGTGCCACATGGAACAAGAGCAACCATCTTGCAGACCAGCTCTGCTCAAAGGAGTGTCTGAATCCAGCCTTGTTAACAGGTTTCTTGTCACAATTGAAAAATGCTTGTAAGAACAGCTGTGCAGAAATCATTTCGGACAAAACTCAAAAATATTAGAGGTCCAAATGATCACATTTGTTTTATTCTATCTACCAGCACTCACCCAAGAGGAGACAAAGAGGTTGATCAGCTGCTTCTGGAGGTATTTTCACAGCATCCCAGCTTATGCTGTGTCAGCTGTGATAGTGTGTGTATGCTCTGCCACATGTTATCTGACAAACCCAGGAGGGTTTATGCTAAACTCTGGCCTCACTCAGAGCTGCAGATCAACCCTTTTAAACTTATGCTGTCTCACTAGAGGTATGATTCCCTGTGTATTGTACTCAATAGTACTGCTGCCCTAAGGAACCGTCATCTCTTATTCCCATCCCTCCATCACAGACCACTGCACATCCTTTGGCAGAAGGTGTTTGCTGATGCAAATGATTCATTCCTTCATGGCCACAGTTAGCCAGGAAAAGCTCTCCTTTACACTTCAAAATAGTGGAGAATACTTGATGGATACGAAGTATCACTGAACTATTTGTACCTGTTTATCTTAGTAACCACAAGAAGTATAATGTATCTGTTTGAAAATCTAGCTCTGATTGACTTGCCTAATGTCAGTGTGAAAAAAAAGCCCTCCAAGTGCACAGCTCTCTTTCCTTGGTCTAATATATCTTACATGTAGAAAAGGATGTAAAACACATTCCCTTTTGTATATGGTAAAGATAACAGAAATACCTTCAGCAATGGAAACTAAACACTGGGATTTTTTTCACATTATGCAAAAATGTATATGCACACTAGGAAACCACTTGTTCAGAAGAACAGTGTATGCCAGGGGAAGAGAGATAATAACCTCACACTCATTCTTTGCGGTCTGGGACAGCAGCCTATAGCTCAGGAATATCTGACAATGCTTAAACAAGTACAGGTGTCAGAGTAGGTTCCTCTCCTGTTTTCTTAAGTGGATCTTGCATCCCATCTGGAGCTTCATTTTTTCTTGGCTACTCAGCCAGCCACATTACAAATAATGAATTATAAGGGGCTCAGTGACCACAATCACAATGGAAATCTACTCCAGAGCTGTGACTTTCAAATCAGATTTTTAAAAAAAAACCAAAAAACAAATACACCGCTTCATGATTTTAAGACACACTAATGTAAAAGAGGCATAACTTCAGTAAATTCATAACTTCATTTACATCAAACTCTGCAGCTTCTCATGTCCAAGAAAGGCACACCCATTTGTCTCAGCCAGAAATCCAGCCCAAGAAACTTTCTGTCACTGAAAGTGCAAGTCTGGATCTATCACTGAAATCCAGAGAGTTATTCCAAGTTCACATCAACAGAACAAAGATCAGAATCTGACCCAAATATTAACTGATTTTTGGAGTCTCTGTGTCTGGCCATCAAGAAACGCCTGCTGGATGCAAGCTCTGCAGTCTGCAGGCAGAACACAAGGAGACTACTGAGGAAACAGACATGGATGGTATTTTCTAACATAGAATTAATTGTTGAGCAAAGAGTGCCAAGTGTTGTACATGTTAGGCATGGAAGAATGGAACATTGCAAAATTAAGTTACTCACTATACCAGAGACTATATCTCAACATAGAAATGGTTTGCAAGAATTCGCTTGCTGTTCTATTTTAATCTAGACGTTCTTTTCCCTTTAATGGATCAGCCTATGGTATTACACAGGTAGGCAGCAGTGGGGAGTCACCTCTGTTTCCTTGCTGCCTAACTCCACTAAACAGACCTGTGGTATCTGTAGTCTCTTTGGAGCATCTCTTGTCTCAGTAGGTGTCTATTTACCTCTACTTACCAAGAGCCCAGAGCTTTCTAGTTTCAGTACAGCTATGGAAGGTGAAAGACACAAGTTTGAAGCCCACAAAGATGAGATCAGGTGAGGCTGCACTTTGTGAGACACTGATCTGGCGATGCTCCGGCACTGAGAAGTGCACAGAGACATAAACATGAGACATGGCCTTGCCAGGCACGAGCATGTCAGACATGTCAGGCAATGCCATGAGCATGACCTCGTTCAGACCAAGGTATGTGCAGGCCATGTCTAATGGGTCGGGTTTGTCGATGGGTCTCAGCAGAGAAAGGTCTGAGGCAGGGCTGGGCCTGAATTAGAAGCCAAGCTGAAGAGACAGGCATGGACACTGATCCCAAAGGGACCAGATAAACCGACCTCTGATGGACATCAAGGTTATTAGGAAGTTTAAGCATCCTCAGTGTTGGCTGGTGTTCAGCAGAGGCATAGTACATGCATTATTTTGTCAAAGCCTTTTGTTAAGTCCTTACATGCTCCCTGTGGACTGTGAAGGAGACTCTTGAGTTCATTCTCTGACAGTATTCAGTTTTAGTACAGTGGAGAGAAAAAGAAGACTACTGGAGACTTGGACAATACTTTAAAAACAAATTGATGGTTTCTTTTCAGGCTTCACCTTTGCACACAATGATGATTTGCATGTCTTCAGCCCAGTTACCTCTGTGTTATCACATTTGCCAGGAAAGCTGGTGACAGCTTCTGCCAGCCACACACATTATGTGAGCTTTTTGACCATGCAGGCCTCTTCACAGGCCATCTATGTACTTTTTTCCAAGCTGCTCTACCCAATGCCAGCCTATATGTTTAACCAGTAGACTCAGTCAATTTATTGCAGAGGGAAAATACTCAATTATATTAGGGAATTCCAGACTTCCAGAGCCAAAAGATGAGTAGTAAAAGAGTCAGCAGAAGGATAACAAGAGAGCTGGTTTTCTGGAGCAATGAATATCAAAACTTTTCAAAAGCTGTTGAAAAGACAAAAAAAACCCAAATACCGGAAATAAGGATGTATAGTAAGATAGTAAGATAGATACTGACTTCATCCACCCACTTCTAAGGCTAGTGGTAGTGTTGGGCCATAGGAGCACATGAATTTCTTACAGCATAAAAATGAGTGTGACAAGAAAGTTGATGTGATTCAGCCTTTGACCCCAGGGCCTAGGAGCTCTTGGAAGAAGCACAATGTAATTTTTTTGATCTCTCTGGAATAGACATGATCCATCTTCCAGAGAATTGTAGAACAAGGTCATACTGAGAACATCCCATTCTCTTCTCTATATCTTATAGAAAGTGGTTAAACATGCTTCTTCCAGCACTCATGGATTATTACTTATCCCTCATGTTCTCTACTCCAAAATGTATTGGACAGCTTAAAAACATCTGTGCCCAAGCTCCTCCTTGGTCTATACTCCTTCATCACGAAACTATGCCTTCAGCATCACCTCAGTACAGTGAGAGGGACCCAGAGGTATCTGGGATGAAAACTGAGAAAAAGGGCTGCAAGTCTGGCAGCAGGAAACCATGCACACAGATAAGATATGCATCCAACCTCCCCAGCTCCAGCAACAGAAAGAACTGATATTTCTGGGGAAAGGAATAAGAATAATCTCACCATTAGAAGAACTAATTAGCTCTTCTTATTACTGTATGAATGCTATACATCCCGAATTTTAAGATCCCACCCCCAAGAGAAAAAGAATTTTTAAAGGGTGGTATTTGTTGCATGCTGGTCATTAGACAGCTACAGTACAGGGCCACACCTGAGGTATCCAAGATCGTTTTAAAATTTAAGGTTTCCAGTAATGGGCAGTTTATGCTTTATTGGGAAAGACCTGACCTACTCCATACCACAACCATGAATCAGCCTCCTGTGAGCCAAAAGATACTACTTATGCTTTGTCATTATTTATGACCTTGAACCCCTGTAGGCACCAAAAACCCTGAAAACAACAAAATTAATAAAGTTCAAGCCAATAGGAGAAACAAAACCATGAAAACACCAAGCAAGACACTTGAGATGCTTTTTTCCCATATTTTCTTAATTTGTTTCTTGGTGGAGATGTGGAGAAAAAAATTTGTGTTCCACTCACAACCTCCACAATATAACCATTAGGAAGTGGAAAAATACTAATCCTGTAAAAGAATAGAAATCCTTCCCAAAGAAAAAAAATCACTTGTTTCTTACACTGGCCCTGACATCATTTGACAATAGAGAGCTATCAAAACCCACAACAAGAAAGAACCCTTGTCACTGTCAGAAATGTCGCCAAGAGACAATCCCCATCAAATAATTTCAGATCAACAACTGTCATGAGAATTTGCCTCCCTCAATGAAGCAATGGTTTTATATTACTATTATTATATATCGTATCATGTAATATAATCATATATTATAAATATTAAAATACTACAGTGTACTAATATCCCTTTCCCCAGGGATCTTCACACAGGACAGGAAGAGGGATGCCAGTACCCTGACTATACTCATGCTGTGTCTCCAGAGCACCCAGCAGTGGCTGATCTACAGGCCAAGTGGGTTATACCTGACATGTGCTGGTGAACTGCAGCATGCACACATTGTAGGGGCAGACTTATGGGAGTGCTCATGGCATTGTCTTCTCTTCTACAGGAAGCAGCTCTGCAGCCTGAAATTTGGGCACATTCTTAAAGGGTGGAAACTGGGTTCAGGTTCTCTTTTATTTCCTCCATGCATGCAACCTCAGCGAATCTTTGTACGGATTTGTCTGCAGCTATGATTCAATAGAGCCCTACACTGAAGGTGCAGTTCCTCACCAGTGTGCCTTAACACTGTTTCACACTGGCACCCAGCAGCTTGCCTTGACACTGCCATGACCTGGCAGCCAGCAGTACTTCATCTTATCTTCCCTCCTCATCCCAAAACAGAGTCTGGGAACAGAAACCATTCTGCTCTGACAGGTCTCTCCTGGCTGACCCCTGGCACTGTGAACCTTCCGTTCAGCATCCTGTGGTTGCACAACTTGACCTTGAAATATCTGTTTGGCTTAGTCAGGAGGATAACCCTGCCCCACACATCCAGCCTGCTTTCCCACAGCATGCTGAGACATCACCTGCTTCCTACATTTCATAGCTGAAAACAAGAAGGCATAAACACCATTCTCAGAAATCCCTGCTTATAATAGCTGGCCCTCTTGTGAGATGTTTTGGGGCAAAATACAAAGCAGGCTATGAAAAAGTAGGTTCACATGTCTCAAGATAGGTAAGAGATATCTCACGATTGATCTTCTCTACTATTGTTGACATTCCTAAATATTAAAATATATTCTGTCACAACTGCTGCCTTTACTCATCATGCAAGGCAAAGGCATTCTCTTTACTTGTGAGTTTATACACACTACCACTAAACAAGGGGCAGTAAGCAGATGTTTGCTGTTGAGTGCTCTGTCATAAAACTTTCCAAGTTAACAGACACAAAATGCTGTTTCCACAGAGCTAATTATAATAGGTCAAAAGAAAGCATCCTCTGAGCAACTGTAGTTTCTAAGGAAAACTTTTTTACTCCGTGAAAGTGAAGATTACTCATAGCATGACAAACTATTAAAGGTTTCACTCCCACTTGTCACCAATACTTTAAAACTGACTTTCAGCTTCCAAAAATATTAACAATTTACTTAACATCTCCTTGGAAGTAAATTTCTAAAAATGAGAAACTTATTTCCATCCTTTAGGGGCTGGCAGATATTAAGAATTCAGCACAATTTTTCTTTAGTACTTTTTTGCCCTAATATCAAATAAATTGTACTATTGTTACAAAGACCTAATAAAGCCCTTACACACATAGATGGCTTCCATGGGAATAGTCATGTACTTAAGACAAACATATCCCTAAGTACTATTTACAGATAAGAGCACGTTTTTTCAGGCCCATCCCCTTGCTTGTTGGAATACAACATAACACAGCCATATAGAGCAGCAGTATAATATTTGTGGATAATTTAGAAGAGAAAAAACACCTCACCTATTACATAGGAACAGATTTATAAAGAAAAAAATCCAGTAGCTGCCAGCAACACAAAGAGGAAATATGAAAAACAAAATAAGCAGAATAAAACTAAGTGAGAATTTCAAAAGAGTTATATAACTTGCACAACACAAGACGAAACCTCATATTGTTGGGAAAATTCACCAAGTGTTTCCCTGCATAGGTGTACAAATGGGAGAGGAATACAGCTGAACTCTGACTAAAAAACCAATAAAACTAATGAGGTGATAGAAAGCAAACAGGATACAAAAAAGGTACGAGTCTGCGGCAGCTTTATTCACTGGGTATTAATGTCTTTGAGGTTTTGAATCACAGCTGGGGAAACAAGCTGCTGAATTTCCTCCCCTAACACTCCCAGTAATTTTGTTATTTAAGTAAAAATGCTCTGGAAGTCAGTATTAACTGCTCGTTGCCCTTTGTGAGCAGAGGATGCCAATGAGAGAGAAGCTGTTGCTTACAGCTATGTTGTCATTCAACTACGGAGGCACAGAAATGAGCCAAGCAAAAAATGTTCAGACTGTTTTTTTTCAGACCAGGAGCTGATCTAACTTATCTGAACTTTATAAAAAAAGTGAGTCGACTGATCAAACATTTTTAACATTGCTGATTACAATAAATTAAGGACTCCATGTTGCAGTGCTCTGTCTGAATCAGGACAAAATGCTTTCTATGAAAGAGAAGATGAAAGTTGGATTAATCTTTATTCCTCAGACATAGCCCATTGTTTTAAGCACCTGTCATTTTTTTATTCCTAAGGGACACTGTTCTTGCACCAGGAGGTGCTGGTCCTCTACTATCCTGATAAAAAAGCCTCTGCAAAGTATGATTTTAAATGGCTAGGGTTTTTTATTAGAGCTAACTATAAAGAAAGGAAGTATATTATAGATAATCTCATGTCCCTTTAGATATTGGGAACCCAGAGTAGTGCAGGATCAAACAGGTTCCAATCTGCATGCAGCATGCCATGCAGACCCTGTCTGGGGAGAATTTGCTCTATTTGGGTCACTCAAACTATTGTAGGGTTTCTTTATAAGAATAGAACTGTACGCATAATTTCTGCTGTCAAACAGAGATGTCTGTGGAGAAGTTGCTGATGCACTTTTAAATAAAGGCAAGGACATGCTGGTGCTGAGTGAGACCTGCCCTGCAGGTTCTTCCATCACCATCATCAGGCTGCATTTAGCTGGTGCCAAGGGGGATGCACAGCATGGCATAAGCCTGAGGACAACACTGCAAGTGCAGCACAGCACAGTCCTGCACCTGCACAGGTACCCACTGTTCCACAGAACACTGACTGCTCAACGTGCAATGCTCTCCCCAATAGGGCAAAGCACTACAGAGTCCTTAAGATACACAAGGATGGATAGATAGATAGATAGATAGATAGATAGATAGATAGATAGATAGATAGATAGATAGATAGATAGATAGATAGATGGATGGATGGATGGATGTTCTTACAGGCTTTCAGGAACACATCATGTTAGGCAGCTGTGTCAGAGGGATGAGATCTTCTGGAGGTTTTCAACACTATCTACCTCTCTGCATCAATAAATACTCAATGTAGGCACTTGTGACTGCTCTGCTACATGCTAAAATGTGAGCACAAGCTTGTAACTCAAGTTAGGCAGAATGTATCATAAAATCTTTTCTTACCACCCTTAAATTCACATTCTCTTGGACTGTCTTGACTTTTCCCAAGGCCACATCTTGAAAAATTCTTATCTTCAATACTTAAGGAAGGCTTTTCCTAGTCCATTTCTCCTCATCCATGTATGAAAAACTCTCATATCATTTCAGCATCACTTTTGGCTCTGTCCCACTGTTCCCAATGGGAAAGGAGGAGCAGGGAGAAGTAGTGCTGAAGTTCAGATGTAACTACCTCATGAACTATGAATGCAGAAAAGAGAAAGGAGCTTAAGGATTCAAGCAGCTCAGCTGAACAGGTTTAGGTTGTGACAGCTCAAGAAAATTATGCCTCTTTCTGCCCACCTCAGCATCATGCCAAAAGCTGTAGCAGGTACAGATGGAAATAATAGTTGAATTCTCAGTTTTTCATTTAAAAATCTGGGTTTTAGCTGAAACCATAAGGCTCTATTGACTCTGACATACTTCCAAGTGCTACTGGAGGTTGTACAGAGCACTCCAAAACATCAGAAATTCCTCCTGGGAATAAGGTAGGACAATTTTAATTTTTTTTCACTAATTTCTTCCTGATTTTATAGCCACCCATCCTAGCAGATGTTAAGTTTCTCTAGCTGAAGGGCAGGAAGATGATTACAAAACATGCAAGGCTTACTTTGGAGTCCCTGTCTCCTTCCCCTTCTGATAGTGCGCACGTGATGCAAAGAAACACATTTTTTCTCTCTCTGTTTTTGGTAACACTTTATTTCCATCAGCTGAGGGAAAGCTCTGAGGACTTTTTAGTCACACTTTGTTGCCAACAGGATATAATCACAATTTTATTTCTTGGTAGAACTATTTTAGAGCATTAATCTCCTGAACCCTTTAAGAGGTGTGTAATAGACAGGTTACACACATCAGGACACAACAAGCATAAGGCAGATTTATTCTAACTTTCTAAGAAAGAGGCTTATTTCTCTGTAATTTATCATAATCTGTTGCCTGAATGTTGGCAAGCGATGAGGCAAGCTCTGACATATGGCAGTCTTTTATGTTGTTATATTTGAACAAAAATAAAGAAATTAAAAGGAGGGCAAGAAGGATGGTGTGTTTGGTTCTCATTTTGAAAACATCCTCTGCAGCAATGGAAGAAAAGGCTATGCCTGGATCACCACCTTCATAGCTTGACTCATTCATCATAGCTGAAAAGTCAAAAGGAGGTCAGGAGGAAGGAAGGGTCAAGCTTCATCAGAGTCCGTTCCAGAAGGACTTCACATACCCTATTGCTAGCAAATACCTGAAACAGTCAAAAAAGCCTAAATTGGACTATGGAAAGAATCCGTAAACAGTACTACAACCAGAGACATGTTGTGTTTGCAGTTTTCCTGGTGTATCTAAGGAAACTGCACCTGTAAGTTGGTCCTGCTAAAGCCAGCTGACCTGCACTGCTGTGGTACTTGGATATTGCTGTGTCATGGGGTCAGAGAGACAGTCAAAAGGCAGACCTGACCTTATCCAGCCTCTGCCAAGCTCCCTGGGATTTGAAAATGGCCTATGGCTCTAGAGGTAAAACTACAATAATTCTCTCACTAAAAATGAATACTGAACACGTCTCACTGCCCAGTCTGGACACTTGCCCTCTCTGCAAATAACTGGGAAAGGGAAGCCTCTGACAACTAGGCAGCAAATTAGAGATGCTAACCTAAGGGAGACACAGAATCACAGAATCACAGAATAGGTAAAGTTGGAAGGGACCACAGTGGGGCATCTGGTCTAACCTCCCTGCACACGCAGGCCCATCCCAAAGCAGATTACACAGCATTTCATCGAGACAGTTCTTGAATATTTCCAGTGAGGGAGACTTCACAACCTCTCTGGACAATCTGTTCCAGTGTTTGGTCACCCACACAGTGAAGAAGTTCTTCCTCAGGCTCATGTGGAATTTCCTTTGCATCAGTTCCTGTCCATTCCTCTTGTCACATTGCTTGGCACCACCGAGCAGAGCCTGGCTCCATTCTCTTGACACCCTCCCTTCAGCTACTGATAGACATTGATGAGGTCCCCTCTCAATCTCCTCCATTGCTAATGAAAGGCATTTTATAGTGAACTACTTCATGGGTGAATGACAAATAATCCAGCATGCTAAAATGGAAGAGACTTGAGACAGAAAAATACACAGAGCTCAGAATTAGAGTCCAGAAAAAACCAACAGAGTCGAGAAAAATCTGCATGCTGTGACAAATAGCAGAAGACATCCTCTCTGAAAACAGAAGGAATAATAACAACTGATTATACTGCTTACAAGAACTTGACAATGTCATCATTATGACAGCAACATGGACAAAGATGACAGCAGAAACACAAGAAAAAAGTGGAAAATCTTTCTTTCTTAGTGCCAAAAAAATAGTCACAGCTGATAGATTATAGATATAGATACAGATTAGATATAGATGATATAGATAGATATAGATAGCTGCCAGGATAAAAGCAGAAGGTATGGAAGCAAAACTTGCAACTTAAAATATCCATCTTGTCTTGCTAAGGAAACATAGGAGCTACATGAAGGAGCAAATAGCAAACTAGAATAAATAAAATGTCTAACATATCACTGAACTGCTATAAATACATTTGGCTTTTGCTGTTGTCTAAAGGCAGTACTATGGCTGGAGCCAACATATTTAAGCAAGAGCTTGACACCTCTTCAGAATTTGGAAGTTCCCAACAGCATACAGCATTGAATAGGCCGGTAGCCCCAGGAAATGACAAGAGGAAAAACAAGCACTAAAAGAAGAGTTAAATAAGATAATTTCTCCAGAAACCACAGCCAAGCAAATTACACCACAGGGTTTGTATTCACCCATGATCACTGTAGGAAATAAATTTATAAAATCTATCAGATATAGACCATAAACCATATCACTATAGACGATAAGCCTTAAAATATATATATAAAGACATACTTTTTTTTTCCAAGTGTTTTCAACTCACGCAATAAATGTTTTAATATTTGAATTTTTATATTTTTATTGATAGGAATTTTTTTCATGCTTGATGAATTTAAGAGGTGATAGGAGGTACCCATAAAAATACAGTGATCTTTTTGTGCAGAATACCCTTTAAGGTATACTCTTTCTTTAGACTGTATCTGAGCAATTAAAAAGTTTCCCTGGAAAATATAATCAATATTCCAGAGTAGATAGGAAAGTATATGTAAACTATGAGAGGTATATAAAAATATGACTAAGAGTGTCTGTGCTGCTTTCAGAGGATGTGTGCTACTCTGATCTCATGTCATGTTAAAGAAATAAAAATCTATAGAAATAAATGTACCATGAGTAATGTTGGGCTCATCGCCCACATTCTGTGGATTGGAAACCATTGCTTGAGAGCAGCACGGCTCAGATGAGGATCTGAAGTGGTGTGTAAGATATGAGAGTGATGTGACTGGTTGTCCTGGTTTCAAAGACAGGTACCTGCTGAGGAAGACAGAACAGCCTCCCTTGGAATAGGAAATGTAACCTCCTTCCTTCCAAATTAGTATAATTTTGAAATTAAGGGGCTTTCAGGCAATGGTATGAGAAAAGAGGAATAACAGTCCTTTACTAATATATTTATATATATGGTGGGACAGACAAAACAACAGCAATGGTACCCACAACAAATAAGAACAGATAAACCCACGGACAGTCTCTTCCCGCTCTGTTGGCAATTCCCCTTTGGTGCAGTCACGGTCACAGCCGCAGGGGCGCTGGTGCTACCGGTGCGCAGGGAGGGTGCGATGGCTCCCCTGGGCTGCAGGGGGCGCTGTGTTGCGGCGCCAGCCACGTGTGCGATGGTGGCTGCAACCGGCAGGAAGGGATGGAGAAAGAACTCCCTGTACGAGCTCCCAGGGGCAGCTGGTCCCAGTGTCCTCTTTGGATAGCAGGAGGAGCTGTAACAGGAGCCTCAGGGTAGCAGGCTGGGAAGGCAGGGATTAGCAAGGAGTGGTAGGTGGGGTGTATCAGCAATTCGGTGGCTGAGGCTGGAAGCTGTGCGATGTCCTGGCAGACAGGGCTGACCCTTGAACCACGGCTGGGAGAGGCTGGCTACCTGGGAGGGGGGAAGGGCTCGGGGATCCCGGGTTTCTTCCCCCAAGACACTGGAGCGGGTGGTGAAACAGAGTGTTAGATAAGTCCCAGTGCAGCAGCCGTCATGAACAGAGTTCTACTCACGGTAGAAGCCGCAGCAAGAGACCGAAGCCTGCGATAATGGCAGAGTCTCCCCGGAGCTCCCGCCGCCTCTCTCTCCTCCGTGAAAAAACCCAAAAATGCTGTGCCCCAGCCCATAGGGCTGTGTTTCTCCTTTTTTTCCACTAGCCCCAAATCCCGCGGCATTTTCTGCCTGCCCCAGGGCCAGGCACTTGCCTTTTGGTTCTTTTGTCTTTCTCAAACACCCACCCATTATCACCCTTTAGCAACAAAAATGGGGGGAAATTCCTAAGACAGAGAGACAAACAAACAAACAAACAAAAAAAGAATAAGAATCCCAAACTCCAATACTGGTCTGTGAAATAAATGCATCAAAAGCATACATATTCTCACCACACAAAAATGAAAAGTGGAAACTGATACGTCTAATAAATTATCATTAAAAATACATTCCATTTTTCAGATGATTGAATTAAAGACAGTATATGGTACAAGACAGTTGGCAGAATTCTTTTAAGAAAAGTGAGGCTGTTTCTCATTAGAAAAAATGTCAGTTAACACATCTCTAGTATTTGAATGCAGTGAAGTAGAGAAAAATAGGAGTGTATGAGGAACACTTAAGATTTAAAATAAAATTGGTTGTCTTGAGATTCTTATAAAGAAACAGGAATAGTGTCATTCTGCCTGAGTCCTTGACTGAAGAGGGAACAACTTGAGAGGACTCTAAAACTTGTAAAGAAAACTAATTTGACTGCAAAAGTTGTTGAAAGCTCACGTTAAGGAGCTGAGACAGGACATGCCCTATGCCACAGAGCTGCACACCTTACTGGCTTATGAGGGGTTAAAATAGCTCTCATCAGTGTTCTGTGATTATAAAATGTTATAAAATTGGATGCTAAATTAACCACTACACATGGTGATATTTGCACTTTCCACCTTCTGGAATTCAAGGAAACAGCAAAGATAGAGCTATTACTTCCCCAGCTGAGGAGGCCTATGCTAACAAGCTCTTGGATGTGTTCTGTAAATGATGGCATGATCAGTAAATGATGGGAAGTAAAAAATTTTCAGCCCAAACATTACTAGGGCAATATTAAAGCTAGCAGTCAGTCCAATGACACACTAATTGGGATAACAATTTGGCTCTTTTCTCTAGGTACTTTGTTCCCCTCTTCCCATCTCCCAGATTATTACAGAGCATTTGTTCAAGCCCGTCTTCTTCCATAAGCAGCAAAGGATGGGGTATGCATGGGCCATTAGCTGTAAGACTTGGAAATTAAACATTTGGAAGTGCTAATAAGCTCTCAAGCTCACTAGCTGTGCCTAACCATAGAGCTAGTGCTCTAAGAGGAGAGAAACAGATGCTTCTCTTCCTGTTCTCCCTCCAGCTCTCTATGTGGTGATAAGAAACTTGGATACATTCCCCCTTGCAGTAAGAGCTGCAAGGTCATCCAAGAGATGAGTGTGGGTGTGAACCACGCTCTGTTCGCCTCTGCTCAGTGTCCAGCAATGACGTGTGCTGTTTGTGCTCTATCTGGAAGGATGCTACAGAGAAGTTGCACCTAGCTCTAGGTTTGATTTCAGCCAAAGAAAGCTGCAGAGAGCACACTTTAATTACAGGTCTGATGTGGTTCAATGGACAGCAGGAATATTCTTCAACAAAACGGATGTGAGCATACATGACAAAGAAACTAAACCAAACAAACTAAACAAAAAAAAAAAAAAAAAAAAAAAAAAAAAAAAAAAAAAAAAACAAAAAAACAAAANACAAACACCAAAATGACCAAAATTCACCTATAGCTTTATCTTCATCTATTCTCACTAAATTTCAGAGCAACTAATGAAAAATGACTACCCATGATAAAAAGTCTGACCAGTGAATGTATCTCAGTCTGGCAGGTCTTCAGCAATCTGGAGACATGAGGTACCTAGTGCAACACACTGTGCTGTTTATTGAAAACAGTGAACACACTGCAAAAATTTGAACCAGCTGCCATAACCAAGAAGCAGGACAGATCCTGTACTGCTCTGAAAGTATGCAAACATCTACGAGCCCATATTGTGTTTACAGCAGAACTTTCAGTGACAGCAGCATTTGCAGTAGGAGTGTCCATAATGCATCCATAATCACAGACAGAGTCAACAAGAAGGGAGGATTATCTTTTAACTGGTCTGCAGTAGAGCACAAAAAGAAACTTCAATTCCTTGGAAACCGCTTCTTTAAAGAGGAGTAGGATTAAATACTAACACCTTCCCTTTTTGCCTCCTTACACTGTAATTCATCCGGAGTGAAACAGAATGGAGCACCAAACCTCAAAGGAGATTGAAATTATTTCCTTTAGACTATAATGTATCCCAGAGATAGTTTCAAAACCTTGTTCTTTGAACTCTTAAAAAAGGTTTCTTGAACCAGTTCTTGGAAACTGATAAACCAGAGAACCCCAGAGCCTACATCTGTTGTCTGTACAGATCAGGAATTACACAATCACTGAAACTAAGATCATCAGAGCAGTAGAGGTGAAAAAGGGCCTGTGTTGTCCATTCTTCCTCTCTTCTTTCCCAAAATCAAACCTATAATGAGCACAAGGGCATGCATATAAAGCCAAACATACTTGTACATAATGACTTTTCAAGAAAAAATTATGAGTTTCCAATGAAATAAATTTTCACTTGTTTCTTTTTTCACTCTTCATGCATGATTATTTTGCTTAGTTTTTGGTATGGCTTACTCACAATTCTGTATTTGCCTAATAGTATGCAAGTTTGATAAACAGCATGCTAAAACACAGTCAGATGTTTTCAGAGGAAGCCTGTTTTTAAATCATTCCAGGGGATAAAGGTGGCCAAGCTGCACTTCTTCCTGTGGTGGGAGAAAAGAGATTATAGTAGTTTTGACAAGAGCCAAAGCCTAAAAGAGGGAGGGACATTCCAGGAAATATCAGGGAAAGATGATAATTATGAGAGCCCTCTATTATTGATTGATTTTGAAATACCAAAAAAAGAGACATGAGACTAGGGAAAATATAGGAGGTCTTTCCCTGGCATTTTCATGGCTGATCAGATGATCTGTGCCAGGAGAACTCACACAATCAGTTTCACCTTACCAACTCTTCCTGAAAATCCCTTCATGCACACATAATAAATCACATAGCACGAATCAGAGTTGTGCGTGTGGCCGGACTTACAGAGCTCCTCTTCCTGCTGTTGGTCAGGCCAACCCATGCATTAATTTCACTTTAGGCTTATCAAGTTATTATAGTGGCTATTTCAGCTTTTCTCTTCAGCTACTTTGCTTTTTTCTCCAAGATCTCCAGGACTCACAATAACTCCTGCATTTCTGTTTTGCTACATTAACTAATGTTCCATGGCCTCATGCCAGTATCCACTGCCTTCAGCTTTACAGAATTTAGGCAAAGCTGTCTATAGAAGGCAGCCAGAAGAATAAATCATAAACCACATTACATTTCATATAGTGGAGTTAAATTATTGAAAGAATCCTTTCACTGCTATCAGGAGTATTATTATTATATTAAACAAAAAAAATAAGCAAGGATTTACAAGTAAAGACATTTAGTTTCTCTTAAAAGTTTTGATATTTACATAAAACATATTATTGGACAACTCACTCATTCACACCTTAAATTCAATTGTCTATGAAGTCTTTCACTATTAAATGCCTTTTACTATTGTGTCCTTGAAACCCATTCAAGTCATTTTCATGACTTCTTGGTTTTATATTGCAGTCTCGAGTTTGTCATGGCACACTGAAAAATGGGGGTTTTGTGTGATGCACAGAAAGGATGTTCCTTGGCCCTGTTTGAGTCAACAGATTATTGCAGTGGTATGTTCAGCTTATAGCACAAACCCACCCCTTTCCTAGCAACTCCTGAATATTCACCTGATATGGCAGCCTGCCGAATAGCTGAGGTGCAGTAGTGGCATTCAGCAGTGAAGACCATATTATGAAGGTATGAAAGAATTTGGGAGGATAATGTGATGGGAATGAATTTGGAAGGATATTGTGGTAGGAATCAATGCTCATTGGAAGAGATGAAAATGTACAAAAAGAAAATTACAGAGTTCAGGCTCCTGACGCATAGAAAAAGAAGGCTGTTGGAGGACAGAAAAGAAGTAGCCTACGACATACAGGGACCTGTCTGCATTTTCATAGTATTGGAGCTATATAGTGCAATACTGAGAGAAGAAATAATAGATGATATACTTCACGAAGACAAAATTCAAGTATTAGAGTGATTTGAAATCGTATGGTTTCCATTATGGTTCCATATGAATCCATAATGGCTTCCAATAGTAAAGCGTGAGGTGGAAGTGCACCATAATGCCAATCTGATCTTCAAACCCTGTCAGAGGAAAACCCACCCAGCCTTTAGGTTAAACTCAGTGAACTAAATTCACACTCATTCAACTGCTATGGAAAACTTCTGAGTTTTGACAGTATTGGTGTGCCTTTTCTTTTCCTCATTTCACAGTACTCCAGCATAACCGTATCCTTCAGTCAATGCACTTGTACTGACAGAAAACAGTTCAAAATGATTCAAAGGTACTTCAGGCCAGAAAAGCCTGCAGGTCACTTTTAAGTTCAACAGAAATCCTTCACATTGTTTTTGGGTCTGTACATGGAGAACATCATGCACTAATACATAGTTACTAAATGCACATTAAATACATACGTGCCATGGATGAAGGTAACTTGCTTACTTTCTTCAGGCACAGACACTGACTCACACTTGCAACAAGAATAACTTGAAAACTTTTTCCAGATTCCCTCAAATGCATTCCTGCTTTTTCCCAACAACATATGGTGGACCCCATCTCCAGCTGGTCTAAATCAGATGAGTTTCATTGAAGTATATTAATTCTATAATAAATTAACCAGAGAAGTTCAAAATAGCACATAAAACTTTGGAAGCACTCTCCCAGTTTTCCATAGTATTTAGTCTGCTAGAAACTGTACCTGTCAATATAACCTCTTACTCCAAACTACTGTGTTAGACTTGTGACCCCTTTCGAGACCTTATCTCAGGCACATTTTCACTTTCTGATACACCCTGCTACCAACTAAATTAGTCTTAATATAACATTTTAACAAACACTTGAAGAACTTTTTGTGGATTTTCTTTCATTCTGAAAAGTCCATCAGACAAGACAAATCACTTCCGGAATCTGCTATTGTCAATGAAGAAACTTTTTTGTTGAGTTCAGGAAACATGAGTAGGCTTCTATGTGTGTACCAGCCTCTTTACAAATCAGCTGCTGAAGCTCCTGTGAAGATGACTGCTATGAGGCAGAAGCAGAGTAATTTCAGGAGATATTTGAGGAATTTGAAAAATGCAATCTTCTCCAAAGAATGAAAGAAATATTTTGTATGGTAAAAAAACAGAGAAAATCACTCCTCTGGTGAAAAATAGAAACCACTGTCTTGCTAATCTGTTCTTGTGAATTTTCCTGGTTAACACACTTTTCTTATGACAGTTCTTTTGAGTTTTCTTGGTTAACACATTCACACATACTACCATGGAGCCCAAAAGGACAGAGGCAAGACCAAAAGCATGGAATACCTGAGCACATGAGCAATGCCCAATAGTTACTGAAAAGGAGGTTCAGCTTACCAACTATTTTCAAAAACTCTGGCAGGCTCAAAGCCTGTTACAGCTTTGTGTATATTAAAAAAATTTTTTAAAGACTTTCTCTTAGCCTAAATTGTTCGAGTAAGCAAAAACAAATTCAGTGAAAATGAAAAAAAAATCAAAGGTCTTCCCAAATCAACAGAATGTACATTAGTTAAAGGGACTTTTTGCAACTCCCTGTATTTTTTTTCTTCTTCTTGTAGCTGTAACAGAAATCCATAATTCATGTTTTTGTAGACTATATGCCGTTTCTCATGTAATGTTAGTGCTTCTAAACTGCATGGGTGTAGAATGAGAATCTGGACCTTTGTGTGAAACTGGTCTCTTTCTGAGAGGTAAATTTTGAAAGAAGTGTCATGCAAACAAGTCTTCCATAAACATAAGAAGGAAAGCCACAAGTAGTGAAACTGAAAAGAGATACGTTTTACAGAGGTGCCTTTTACATGACATAGCATTACACAGTGTGAATCATTGCTATGTGATGCATTCAAGCATTGGCCAGCAATAAAAGTAAAATTAAACATTCATAGAGATAATAAGAACATCCAAAGCTCTTTTTGAAAAGGTTAAAGATATATATTATTCTTACCTTAGCTCACAAGCTAATGAAACAGCCAGGAGGAGGAATAACCTTCTGAAAGGCAGGTTAGCTATCTGTCTGACCTTGCATATATCTTTCTCAGATGTTGGCTCTGCTAGTACTGGATACTGAACTGAATGAGCCATTCTTTCCCACTCAGAGAGAAATACAGAGTTCCTGTTCTTATCTCTGGTGTTCTCCGGTATTTTCCAGATGCCCCTGGCACATACATTACATACCATTGCTATTGCACCACACCCGTCCCTGTGGCTCCTGAAGACCTCGTGCTTCCAAGGGTTTTCTCTTGCTGTCAGCTGACCCTGGAGACTCCAGTGAGGGGTCCACAACACAGAGTTGCACCAGCTGCTATGAGTTCAGTCTGCAAGAGCTCAGCTCCTTTCTCTCCTGAGATCTCGGAGGGGAGCACTCAGTGGAGTCGTGTCTGCAGCCCTGCTCAGACAGAACTGAGCCACACAGCCACCCAGAAGAGCTTCCCAAGATCCGATGGACACCAAAGCACACTGAAGAGCAGCAGAATGCCGGAATATAAAATCATATGCAAAGGGCCATGTCCATCTTGAGGAAAAGGGCCCAAATCAAAGCCCATTTGCAAACCATATGCACAAATGACCCATGCCTTTACTCTAGACTGAACCCAGGACTCAGCTGTAAAGCACCTCTAATATTGGAAGTTGTTCAAATTGGGATCTGAATTAAAGATTATGGCCAGGACTTATGTTTAATATTTGGTTTTATTTTGCTCACTCTAACACAGTGTGATGGCCAATGCTACTCTTGTTGCTAATTGCTTGGCATCATGCTTTGGATGTAAAACAATGTTCCTATATAGTCAAGATCTCTGGTTTCCAAAACATATCTTTTCTTTTCTTTTCTTTTTTAATATCAGAACAACTGAGCTATAGGTAAGAAAATGCTTTCATTAAACAAACAATCAAAATGTCAAATTCTTATATCCTAGTAAAATAAGAGGCTGGAAGCCTAAAAGATGCAGTCACTTGTAACTTAAGCTACTAACACTCCAGGAACAGTTTTCCACCAGGGAAGCAGTAGGCCCCTCTGTACATGAATAGGCTGTATCCTCCAGAGAAGCTCAAGCTGCATATGCCAACATGATTTTCCCAGAAACAAACTGTGCTTCATAGCAGCATTCATTCCAGACTGCAGGAGGGACAACACCAGAAGGCCAAGGGAAAATCAGCATAATGACCAAGTGATTTATAGCACTCATCGAAGGCAGTGTTATTACAAAATGAGGAAGATGTCTCCTCTTTCAGCACTTTAATCACTTGGGGCAATGTAGATGCCAAAGCCTCACACCTTTGTATGCAGACCTACAATTACCAGACATAAAGCAGAGGAAAGAGACTAACAACTCAGCTGTGCTGAATGAGAATAGTTACAACATCAAGTAAAATCTCTCACTAGTTATTTTGAAGAACCAGGTTAGGGAACAAAGTAAACTCATTTTCAATTTATACAGAGCACTTTTGAAGCTTTTCACCCTGCTGTGGTGTTCAGCAATACAAATTTCTCTCTCCCACTGGCACAAGCAAGTAGCAGTGCAACACTATTGACAGGAGCAATGAGATCAGCAAATACTTTGATTTCTCCTTCACCATCTGCTTTTTCTCTGTTGAGCTTCTCCTGATAGCTGGAGAACCATTATCAATAAAGCTGTTAGTTTTCTGGGGGTTGATTTGTTTTGTATTTTTAGTTGCTTTCAGTGCCAATTCAGTAACTGCAAAGCTGCCTTATGAAAATAGCTCCTAGAAACATGTCCTCTAACCAAGGAACTGGGCTGTTCCCTCACGTGCTCTCTCTTGCCTTCCTGAATGGAAATGTACCTACTTTCTACACCAAGTTAATTATTTGGTGCTGAATGGACTCAAAGTAGGTCTTCTTGCCCACCTGGGACTTAGGTGAACAAGAAAGAAATTTACTGCTAATGGTCAAAATTGATGATAAATAAACTGAGGTAGGGGATGGAGGACAAATAAAAAGTCACCAGTCCAGGATTTGAAAAGCTGCAGAATTCACAGACTCACTTCTGAAAAACTGGACAGATCATAAGAAAAAGGAATACTATTGGTATATGAATTTATGCTCTTCAAAAAAAAAAAAAAAACTAACCCAAAAAACAACAACAACAAACAAATAAAAAACTAAACCAAACCAAAACAAAACAACCTACTTTATTTTCTAATCACTTCCTTTGGTAATGAAAAGATCACTCCTGGCTGCCATGTGTGCTTCCATTCATACTCCTGGCTGAAACAAAAAACACAGATGAAGAGTATCAGAGCTCAGCCTTGAAAATGCCACTTTGTGTTCCCAGGTCTGTTCTACACTTGATGCTTAAAACATGCAAAGCAAGGGATTCCCATATCAGAGCAGACTTTTGATCCATCTATCCAGGAAAAACTTGTGGCATAACCTATCTGAAGAAGGAATGTGTTGCTTACTCCTGACAATTGCTGAACTATATTCTGAAGTCCAGGTACTTATCCAAAACTAATTCAATGTTCCCACTACATAAACATGTCTAATCTCTTGATGCCTGCCAAATTTTGTTCCAACAGCTCATACCATGATCACCTTAAGAACTTCACCATAAATTTGGATGTTTCAGATCCTGATGAGCTGTCCAGACTCATCTTCTGATGAAAATGCCTATGAATAGTTGCAAAACATGATTTAGAATACTAACATACAACAGCATTGGCAAGCCTAGTAAAGAGTGAATAGATAAAGCATTAACTCTTGATCAAATGAATGTCTCTTAATGAAATTGGGTGTCAATGACATGCAGGAATAACAAGTCTTGATTTGCACTTTGCTTCCAACAGAAAATGTGTTACTACAATTACAAATGTGTTTTAGAGATCTGGTGTCACTGGTGGAAAACTAGGTGATAGAACTAGGGAGCTACTCAGCCTGGATTTCAAACCTCAGTTCTGGCAATATTATTATATTAGTATATATTAACTATTATATGTCTATATAAAAGAGCACAGAGCCAACCTCCTCTGACTCACTAGTTCAACTCCTGTTCAAATAAATTAAGAGAGGAAGTTAGCTATTCATTATATGAAATGAAATGGAATGGAATGGGATATTTCTGTTGGGAGGGACCCATAATAATCATGCTCTCTAACTGCCTGACCACAAGTTAAAGAACGTTGTCGAGGGCATTATGCAAATTCCTCTTAAACACTGGCAGGCTTGGGGCTTCAACCACCTCTCTAGGATGCCTTTTCCAGTGTCTGACCACCCTCCCTGTAAAACAGTACTTCCTAATGTTCAGTCTTATCCTAATGTCCAGTCAATATGATATGTCATACGTGATCAGACATCTCAGATAACTCCACAAAAGACAAGTTTTCACACCACATTGAACTTTGTACTCTATGTCAGTTCTGTGATAAGCAGGAGAGCTCTTCAAATCATGCACATAGCAAGAGTGAAGAGATGCCAGTGTAGACTAATAATTGCTCCTCTAGGTTGCTTAGGAAGCTCTCTCTGACAATGGGATCCAAATGCAGGGAAAGAAATAGGACCTCTCTCAAATATTCATTGTTTTGCAAAAGAAATAATGCTCCAGGCTTTCCTAGAGATGTTTTCTATCTATAAAACATGTTTTAAAGGGCAAAAGACATGAAAGAAAATCTCTGAGGTGCAGATACAATGTCAAAGTGCTGCCAAATATCTGTGGAGTCAAGATTCTTCAAGAAACACAGCATCAGCAAGTACACTACTCTGGCTACTTGACTCCAGCTGATCTGCTTTGTGTTTACTAGCAAAAACACAATTTTTTGGGGGGTTTTTTTTTAGAGAGACCAGTTGGTCTTCCCCTAAAATACAGAGTTTTCTAAAGATGTCCATCCCTTTCAGTCTGCATCTCAGGAGCATTTTCTCAGAAGAGGTGATTTGGTGCCAAGAAAACACAACATCTAGTTAGTGCTTCTGCTTGCAGGCAAAGCAAAGAGGTCAACAGCCCATCAGACACTGCATCCCTCCCTGCTTCTGGCAGAACAGCAGCACACAGAACAGAGCAGCTCTTGGGTGAAGGGGTACACATCCTCCCTGGAGCTGCCAGTCCTGAATCTGCTCAGGCATTCAAGCTTTCTCCACTCATTTTGCATTTTCAACCTCTCCTTAGCAATTTGTCCAAATGAAATACAGAACCCTGTAACTTAAGTCCACAGCGCACATGCTGTAGAGATTTTCTCAGAAACTACTCACAAAATCCAAAGAGCCGTGGAACAGAGGTGAAAAATACCATCATCCACTTAAAAATAAGTAGATAATGGCTACACTTTCCTGTAAGGAAAGCTTAAAATGAAATTACTGCATTTATCCAAAGTCTGCGGGCCCACACCTCTCAGAGGAGACATCCTTGACAGCCAAAGCACGCAGGCTTTACTGGGAAAAGTCTCCCAGTCATGACAGACAGAAGTAAATACATTAATAAATAAAAAACCAAAAATCTTTTACCAGGTAGTTAAAAAAAGATCCTTTAACTGCCTTTTCCCAAAGCTCCCTTCAGGACTGTATATTAGAGAAAGATTAATGGTGTGCTATTTAGCACCACCTTGTGCTGACTTGTCCTTTTCAAAGCAATGCAGTCAAGGGAGAGAAAAACATTCAGTCATGACAACACAATGCATAAGGTACTGGGTAAAACACTTGGATGATTGGATTGGGTTTGTTAGATTGGAATTTTTTATCACAACAGCGATTTCAGAAAGTAATTAGCAAGAGCAGAAATTGACATATTATACCATTTAAAAATTAAACAAACTATTAAACCAACCAAACAAAAACCCCAAACCTGTATAGGCAAGAGCACATTTGATCATAAATAAGAGGAATTTCTTAAAGTTTGTACTTAATTGTTACATATTAACAAAGCAAGCAGATTATTATATTTACTATACTACAGATAGTCTTGCAAAGCTGCCTCTAGAATAAATCTTTACCACATGTAACTAGTGAAATTAGATATCAGTGTAAAAAATATAAGTTTCTTTAAACTTATAAACTTATATACTACTTTTGGAAAAATGTGATAGGGAAAAATCTGATTTTGAAGTCTGTGTGCCACAAATTCAATACATCAGGACTCATCTCCCTGTGTCCATAGACAGAGTTATGGAGTCCTGGTCCCTCTACCTCAACCTTCCAATGCTGGCAGTGGTGTTTACAGTTCTGCTCACAGACAGACCTGTACATCTGTTCATCCTCACAGCACCTCTTTGGAGTAGGAAAGTCCTACTGTCTCTCCCTATTGTGAAGAGAGTCCTTTGCTTTACCTCCTGCCCAAAGTTGTATAGCACAAGGTTTTTGGACCCAGAACCCAGTTACTGCTGTTGTATATAGACATTCCCAGCTCAGGATAAAGGGCCCAGTCTGAAGCCTGACAAACCTGTAGTAGCATTTTCCAATTGCTTTCTGTGGTTCTTGGATTAGATGCTATGAGAACAGGTGAGATTCCATAAAGAAAAATTTCATAGTCTGCCAAAAGCTCTTCTCTCCCTGACAAGAAAACCCCAAAAACCAAAAACCAAGAATTAAAGTATTTCAGTGATTTCCAAGACTCAATTGATACCTCGAAGCTTGGATTTTCTAATATTTTTAATGTGCAACCTTTCCAAAGTCTGTGAGTAGTTGTGAAACACAGGGAAAAAGCAGCCTTTTCCCTCATTTTGCTGCAGAAATTCTGCACAAAGCAAGCCACACGTCTGCAGGGAGCTCCCACCCTGCACCAGCCCTGACACTGAACTCCCTGCTTCCAGTCCCAGCTGGGAAGGTCAGAGGACTGCTTTCCTGGATAAACTGTCCATAACAAGTGTGTAAATAACATGTAGATTAAACAAATGCTAATTATGGACTGACAGCTGAGGCCCTTGGTAGCTTCTCTGCTTGCTGCCTGGATGAGGTGGTCAGGGATTTTGCATCACAGTCTGCCTCAGAGAGAAAATTCACTCTTGGAAATGGCAAAGGTTTATGGAAGAAGGGAAAGTGTAATTAAAAATTCCCCTGAGTGAAACTGCATTAGGCCAGGTTGGATGGAGATCTGATCTAGTTCCAAACTCCCTGCCATGGGCAGGGACACCTTCCACTAGGCCAGATTGCTCAAAGCCCCATCAAACCTGGCCTTGAACACTTCCAGGGATGGGGCATCCAGAATTTCTTTGGGCAGTCTGTGTCTCATCATGCCCATAGCAGTTAATTTTTTCCTAATATTTAATCAAAGCCTACCCTCTTTCAGTTTAAAGCCATTACCCCTTGTTCTATCATTACATGTGAAAACATATAAATATGAAGCTGCAAAAACACTTCTGGAGTATTGTTCAGGATGCTTTTTAAAGGGAAAAGTGAATACTCAGCTTCATTATATTGAACAGTCCAGAGTGGATTGGAATGATGAAGAGGTTCAATGTCAATTCATTTACAAATTGAACTATAATCACAAGTCATTAACAAAGATACTACCACAGATCTATCACTCATTATCACACCTTTGGTGTCTTCAGTCAAATAGCTGACATCATTGAGAGGGTTTGAACCTGATAAATTTCAAAGGGAATTGGTGTTACAGCAAGTGATCTCTCTGACAATAAATTTAGTGAAGTTTAGATACCACAGCAAAGGAAATGGTTTTGTGATCAAAAATTATTAAAGGAAATATTTCCTTTGGTACCACTACAAACTAAATCCAGCCTTGCAAAATCTGCCATGATCTGAAAACAGCCTATACAAAATGATAGCCAAATAAAATAAAAGGAAACAGAAAAAAAGAAAGATAGATTAGCCTAATGTTTCTGGATTAGATATCAGGTTGTAAAATGGGTTCAATGTGCCATTACAAGTGCAAAGAGACATGTGAAGCTGAAATATGAGGAGTTTTTCAGTTCAAATGAAACAGGGAAAATTGTGCAAATTTATTAATTCTGGCCAGCATGTATCCCATTAAAGACAACTATTTGGAAAGAGTTTCTTTTAAAGGTCCATATTAATCTTAGATGTAATTCACAATGCACATCTTCATTGCCCATGTTGTGCACTCAGCTTGCTTATGTTCAGTGTTTGTCTCGGGGATGTGAGTTAGACCTCCTATAATTAGCACCCAATTAGGCTGTAACATCAAGGAGAGAAGCAACAGTGTCCGAAAACCTCTGAAGGAAGATCCTATTTCCTTGTTCTATAGTCAGAGACACTGATACCTAGATCCATTTTGGATCAGCTACCTCTCTTTCCCCTGAAGGACTAGGGACTTCCTGGCCCCGTCTCCAACCTTCCTCAAAGCCGCAAGAGCACTTTGAATGAACTGGCTTTCTTCAGTCAGAATAGGTTCAAACCTACATCTTCCACAAGACAGCCCTGGGATTCAGGATAGCAGGTTACCCAGGGGAAGTGATTTATATACTCTCTGATCAGGCATGCAAGAGTCATCAGACCAAAAAGCGAGCAGCTACAGGGAACAGCGATTAGAGGCTAGCAATAAGGACACTCAGCTGGAACATAATAAAATATGGAAAACCCTCCTGAAAGTCAGCAACAGAACTTTGGATCAGGTTCGCCCCTTTTCTTTATCTTTCAAACCACAGGTTTCTCTCTCTATATTGGTGAACCAATCTCATGGTAACATCTTTTTCGTGGAAGCCATCAACTATCTTGTTGATACAAAGTTATAAAAATCTTCCTATCGACAAGAGATGTTCTGCTTGAATGTTTGATTGAAGATGCACATACTTTCAGAGAAGTGATTCCCAGCAGATTTAACTTACAGCGATTTATCCACAGCATATCCAGACCTATTCACCAATCCTGCTCACTGAAGAGTCACCAAGGATGTCATTGAGTACAATACTTGATACCAAAGAAAAGATTTCCTAAAATTTAAGGACATACATGACAATCTTCTGTTATTCTAGTAAACTCTGGAACTTTCCCCCTTGTTTTCTGAAGAATAGTTATGTCTATCAATACATTCTTCAACAGTCCTGTGATTTATATCTGTATAACTGAATGAAGAGACTGAGACTCTGTCTGTAGGAGTCCTAGAATCTAAAAAAGATTAGTTGAATTGAAAAAAAGTTGTCTCTTTTTCAGCACAACTTCTGTTCACAAACAAGTTGAGTTACATCATCTGAAACTTGAACATAAAAAGGAATTGGTGGGTTGGGAAGTGTGAGGAGGAATACTTTATTTTTATTTTGAAAAATGTGTTTCTGAATAAAAACATTCTTATATATGCATGAACATGTTCATTTGCTAAGTGTACAAGTAACTATTTTTTTCTACAATATTTTTAGAGCTATAGTTTTCTTACCAAATTCAGCAATTACATATGACATGACAAATAATAAGAGTTAATTTCATGTCCACAAATCCAGTTCAAAGCTACCTACCTCTAGTAGTGGTAAGACTGCCAGATCACCAGCAGAGCTGTGAAAACTACCATAGTTGAGAATTTTCCATTACTAATTTGTCCTGAAGCAGCTGGATGAGGGATTCAGCATCCCTCCTGCTCAACCTGGGAACTTTTCAAGCTTCCCATAGCCAAAAATCTAGTACTTTTTGTTAGATCATGTCTAGACATAGTCTAGACCACATCCAGTCCCCACAGACAGGTACATATCCCAGTTCTCTGGCCCAGATGTCCATATCCCAGCTTCTCATCCTAGTGGGTGTGTTCCTTGTCTGCACACCTCATCCTCCCACATGCCCTGTTTTTTCTTGCAAAGGAAACCCACACGTCTACCCTGGAGAGGCTCCATGCAGCCCCACCAGCTGCTGAAGATGCAGGACTGAGAGGCCAGAACTTTGAGGACAGCTGATGTGGCCAGGGTCCAGGTTAAAAAATCTTATTTCTGAGATGCAGGGAAAAAGCAAGCCAAGCTGATTCAGTTGTCTGGACACTGGTATCTGGAGTAATTTTTCAATTACTTACAGTACTGAAGACAGAGCTGGCAGGTGAGACAAGAAGCTGTGGATGACCCATGTGCCTAAAGAAAGGTAGGTGCAGCCCAGAGAGGCTACATTGGATTTCCAACACATTTCCAGAAACCCCAACTAAGTCCCTCAGAGTTAGATAAAAGGAGGAAGTGAAATGCCATCTTTGTTTTTTTTAAAGGCCAGCTAAAATATTTGCAAAATGAACAAGTGCAGAAGTAGTTTATCTCCTCTAGCTCAATTGTCTTCCATAGCTTATTCTTGGTTCCACCAAGAACCATACCTCAAACTCATCAGTAATAATTTTTTCCTGCACTTTACCACAACAAATGTGCTCATAATCTGTGATACATACACTTTTTTCTTTCATTCACTAAGTCCATAAATATCTATTAATATCTCAGTGCCTCTGAAAAACAGCAAAGTTAAGGCACACCAGTTCGTCATATTCAGCTCCACATGCAAAAAGAGCGAAGCGTCCAGCTCCACATTTACTCGTGCCCAGTCAAAGCAACTGAGAGTCATTGCCCAGCTTAAACGTGGTGAGAGATGAGTAAAGCACAGCATCCACAATGTGTAGAATTCCAATTTTGCAGCAAGACAGCCTTACAATTTTTCAGAGTTGTGTGCATTGATGGAATTAACTTCAAAAATCAACCCCAGGTTCATTCTGCTAGTCCTCTGATATAAAGAGATAAAAAAATTGTCTTAGCTGTCAACCACCTGCACTAGATCAGTTCAACCAAATCTTACTAATCAGGCCATGCTGGGGTCTTGCACAATGTGTGCAGTGAGGTTACTGACAGTTTCTCCTGCCTGACCCAGGCATCTAATCTTCTTTTATACTGCCAGAGCATGAGGTCTTCAGTCAGTCCTTGCTGTTGATCATTTATACTTTGGGAGTATGTAATGCCTTAGCAAAATATCTGTACCTTTTAACCAAAATGTTAAATGCCTGAATTCCCACCTGAGGTTACAGTGCAGATATTTAGAGCAGGATGTTGTTTATTTTAAGTTTAATTAAGTGTATCTCAGATTTTTCAACATGAAACAGGATTTCAAAAGCTTATAAAACACATACTGTTTCCTTTTTCTTATTAATGACAATTTTTTATTAGAAGTTCTTTCTACCTGAAATACAGAGAAGCAAACAGCAGAATTCTCCAGCTAAAACCAAGGTTTCAAAATTGTATCTCATTGACAATCAAAAATAAAATTTTTATTGACTACCTAAAGATGAGAAAATTAAAGCCAAGGAGTAAACAGTATCAATGGAATGTGATTTAAGTATCAATATAGAGTATAGGGTTTTACCCCAAATCCAAATACCTCATAACAAGGATGCTTAATATTGGATTCAAATCAAAATGGGTTCAACAGCATCAGCAGATTCAGAATTAAGCATCTGAAGACCCAAATCCTTGGCATTATTTTATTAACCCACCCAGTGGTGAAGAGATGTGATGTACACATCCACATCACATATCCCCAGATCGAGTCATATATAGAAAATGGGTTCCTATTTGCTTCCCCTAACCAAGTCTGACACCATGGCTGTGAGCATAGGCTGAACCTAGAGTCAAGTAAACATTTTCCATTCACAGACTTATTCCACCTCTCTAATGTAGAAGGAGCAGGAGAGACACTATGATGGTGCACAGCTATTAGGAGACTGTGAGTTGCCAACACAGCAATATGAGAGCTGGAGAAAATGCAAACAGGGACAAAAGACATTTTACACCTGTAGTGGATTCACATCTGAATTTAGAGCTTGGGTCACTGCTTTGAGGTGAGAGCTCCATCATATGAGAGTATGTGACAAAAGACACTGTAAGGATCATGGGACTTCATTTGAAAGATGACAATGGAGAAATGGTAGGAATGGCGCCACAGTATTCCTCAGCATGAACTCTTTCCATTGCAAACTCTCCAGGAGGTGGGAGGAGATCAGGTGTTTAATGAGCTCCAGATGGCAATTTACTGTGACTCCTCTGAGACAGTTATTGTAGAATAGCATCACATGGTTCATGTATATTAGGCTGTCAGGGGTTGGAATACTTTTCTTTTTTGTTTAGCTCTCTGTGTTGGAATTTTTTCCCCATTTGCTGGAGGGTATAATGGGTCAGTGATTAGTTACTGGAAAGCAATAATGGGCGAGTGATTAGTTACTGGAAAGCCATAATGGGGGTGATTAAGATGAGACAAAGAGGTGACTCTGAGATGGGTAGCCCTTATCTGGACTCTCTGATAGCTGGGATTGTTTCCCCTCGGAGGGGGGCAGGGCTACTGAGACTGGGGACAAGTTAAAAGAAAGCCGAGCAGAGCTGGAGGGTACTCTTCTTTGCTGCTGGACATCCAGAGGAGAGAGACAGAAGCTGCTGGAGCTCTAGGGAGGATCTGCCA
>VYZT01032598.1:709127-743583 GCA_013400735.1 Pomatostomus ruficeps | reverse complement strand
TATTAAAACTCTTTGAAAATTAGGTGAGGAGAAAAAAAAAAAAAAAAAAGGGCTAGATGATTTAGATACACATAAAAACAGTCTTCAGTATTATTAGGCTTTCTACCTTAACTGAGATAACAATGAAGTGTGAAATATAATGTTCTTAAAATTGATTTTTCAGTAAGATGGTCTCTGTCTTAAAAGGCTCCACTTTTTTAAAGTGTAATTCTTTAGTAATTTTTACATTTCTCATTTCTTCATTTTTATTTCTTTTAAGTCCTTCAACTTTAGTTCCATCAGTTGAGGAATTAAAAAATTTTGAATAGCACTCTGTCTTTTCCGCCTTTTTGACTATTTTAACTCTACTGCTATCAGGGATCTTGTTATTTTGTCTGCTGTGCCTGCTGTACACTAAACAGGAGGTTCCCCTGCTCTGGAGCTCATCTGCTCACTCACTTTTGTCTCTTTGACAAAAAATGTTATTTTGGAATATCAACAGAATTAAAAGAGAGAGGCAACAAAGACACAGTAATAGGTGAGAGTCACAGTCAGTGGCTGAAGCGTTAGACCACAGCCCAAAATCCTTTTGTGATAGCTCAGCCTCAGGACTTAGGTGATTTCAGTCTCCTTTTCAGCCATATTCTCTGAACTCTTCATGAATTTTTAATCCTTGTTTGACCGAGTCCCACCAAAAAAAAAAAAAAAAGGTGGAAACAAAACCGAAATAGGGATGCAGCAGAATGCTTGTTATGCTTTTCTCTAATCTTGAAGTAGCTCAGCTTTCCCACCTGTATGCAGGGAGATGGGGCTGCTCCTCCGTTATGTGCAACATGCAGCAGCCTCTTAGGGATGAAACTTTTCAGAAGTGCTGTGAGAAAATTTCTGCCACTGGGAAAACCGCATTTTTTTAGGTCAAGCCTTTCGTCTCAGGAGCAAGAGAACATTTTTTGGTTTTATTATCTGCATGCCACCAAGACATCCTAATTCTGAGTCTGGACAGGCAGGGCTGTGATTAACAACTTTATCTGACAGAGATTTTTGTGGGTTGCAACAGGCTGGGATCCACCTCTGTTCATCAGGAGTTTTACCTGAGCTGGTTGAAGTGACACTGTGAGAGATGCAGCACTGCAAAGCCTCGGAAGGGGCTTGATGCTGCCATGATGTCAACACTGCTGCATGGACACTGCAAGGTAAGAGTGCAAGGAAAAGATCTGGATTTTCTTATCTGAGGAGCTGGGAGGGGCTCCTGAACAAGTGTCATGTAATTATGTGTAATTATATCCCCCTGTATTATCAATGATATATGCTCTGCCTAATGATCTCCGTATTATCAGCATTTCCTCTTTGCCCCCTCCTATGTTTTCTCCACGTTTTATCTTTAACCCCTTGCAGATTCCTCTCCCCTTCCTGCCTCACCATCCTCACCCCACTGACCCCCACGACAAGAGCAGGGCCACGTTAGTCGGACTTTGTACATGCACCAAAAAAAGAAAAAGAGATCCCAGCTAATGTTTTCAAATTAGCACAGCTCCAACTCTGGAGATTCTCATTAGTTGTTGGCTGAGATTTATCAGCTCTCATTTGCCTAATATGGAGCCTAACTTTAGGCGCCTGGCCCTTTCGGTGGGGGGTAAGAGAGAATAGGAAGGGGTCTTTTGTCATTGCCATGTGGGCTCACTAATTTGCTCTGCCTAATAAAATTACAAATGAACACAGCTTTGCTCATGTTGCCTTTATAGGTTATAATAACCTTGGTACCCCATAACCTCCCGCTAGCTGAATTAATCAGATCATATTAATATTTCTTCTTACTTTCTTTTAACTGGTTCTTCTCTTAATTAAAGGGGCCAAAGATGTAAACAGGGTAGGTGACTAGAAACATGGCGTCAGGTTATAAACAAGGCTCATTAAAAAGATGGATGTGCCAGCAGACTGCGAAAATTGCTTACTCCGCAAGTGTACATTTTGTAATTTCCTGACGACTAAAAGGACTAATACCAGATCCTGCTTTGCTTCCCTAGCCCCCACCCTTTTCTTTTTAAAGCCTGTATAAAAGATGATAATTTTTGTAAGCTGGGGGAACACAGAAGAGTTCATTCATCAGCTGGGATAAAGGCCATTTGTATTAAAAATCTTTTTGCCCCTCCGACAGATTGGGATACAAAATGGGATGTTGTTGTAACAACAAGAAGTGAAAGAAATCAATCCGAAACCTGAAGATTTTGGAAAAGATGGGGAACACAAGCCAGAAAACAGATTTATCACTGATATGAAATAATATTTTATTATAATTATCATTAAAACTTTACTCAGCTGCAGTTGCATTTCCAGAGCTGGAATCAGAAGTATTTTTGTGCGCAGTTTAGAGTTGGCAGGGTCTGTGCCAACAGAGACAAGCAGGGTGTGCTGTGCCTGCAACACCCTCCCCAAGCACAGGATCCTTCTGCTGTATCCAGGCAGAAAGCTGCCTGTCCTACCTGCTCGAGCTGGTAGGAGAAGCCACCAATTCATATTTTTAAAGTTACGTGTGAACTTCATATGAAAAGACGATCCAGTTATCTTACATAAATAATTTATGTTTTCACTCATTAGTAACTTCAGTCCCCTTAATATTGAAACTTGGCCTTGTAATATGTAATATTAAATTCAGCTCCAGTACAATAAGCACTGAATAAAGCAGTGCACAGTTTTCTCTCTTCCAGTGATTATTAGTAGGAAAGACCAAACCCCTGATTTTTCTATCTCCCTTTATCCCTTCTCAAGAAGAAGGAAAGTCATTCTGACAGGATGATGCACAGCATGACCAGAAAAGACCTCTCTCCTTCATGAATAAATTAGAGATGAAAGTTTCACTGATCCCCTTGCATTTTTATGGAGGGACCTCATCCTAATTTACCTAAATGCTTTGAACAAAACGAAAGAAAAATGTAAGCGGCGAAGGTGAAAAGGTTAAAATCTATGTTTAAATGGAAGGACATTTTAACAAGAAGGCTATGGGGGCTACCTGCATGTGATTGGGGGATCTTATTTTTAAGTTTAAGCATTTAAATGGATAAATCACAACACAGTGTGATTTTTTCCCCTCAGTAATATTAAGTTTTTTCATTATAGAGCCCGTGTGAGTATGTTCACTCTGCGTCTATGAGTGCCTAAATTGAATTTGATTGATCTCAATGAATGTTTTATAGTATTAGTCAAAATATTATTATTAATAATGATAATAAATAATAATAAAAATTGGAAGAGTCTGTGATTCATTAACTTTATTTGAACTATGGAACAATAGATTTCAGCCTTTAGAGTGTTTCCTCACTTATTTAAAATTCCTTTAGGTTTAGGAGGAAGGAATTGCCTTTTCTTTAGGTAATTTTGAACTCTATGGAATAGTCTACATTATTTTAATCCAAAGTGGAGAATTCTACAAGTTGCTTAAACATTCATTTCCTGAAGTTGTTCAGGTGTACTTCTAGAAAAGTACTTTAAAATCCTGTGGAAGCCAGCAGTTTCATCCCTATTATATTCTCCAGCAGTTTCCTTATAAGCTAATATATTTTTATGAGTATCACTTAGGAATAATTAAAATACAAAAAAAAGACACTCTCATTTTCACATCAGTTATTATAGTATTATTCAGAAGTTTAATGACTTTGGAAGATGTTCTTCCAAGCCCAGGTGTACTTTTTTCAGTTTAGTGTCTTCTTTGCCAGTGGAGCTTTAAGCTGGGTCCAAATTCCACAGGGCAGAGCAAGTTGGACATTTGTCTGAGAATGACAGGCTTTGTTTGTTTTGATGTGGCTCAAAGCCTTCTGGATGCTTATTAAACAAAAGAAAATAGTCACTAGGTATTTTCTAAGAGCTCCAAATACACTTTGTCTATCCTGTGGGTGAGAAAAACACCTGCACTGAGATTCAGGGCACAAGTGGAGAATGTGTTCTCCAAAACACCCCAGGATTTAATAGATAAGGCAGCATTGGACCAGTTGTTGAGGATGTAAAATCTTTCCATTTAAATGGATCTCTTTCTTTGTTAGTTTTGATGTTTTATCTCTTTAAGTACAGCACCCAAAAAAAAAAAATTCAATTTGAGTGAAGGTTTCTAAACAGTTCAGGCAAAATGCAACTTTTCAGTGACTGCAGAGAGGGCTCCTGGCATGGTGGAGGGGGGTCACAGTCACTCCCAGGCTGATGTGGGGATGGATGAGGTGTCTGGGATCGTTGTTGTCCAGTTGTCCTGCTTGTTCCTAACTAAACACCCAACAGACAGACAGCTGCATCTGGGCCACAGGAGCTCTGGTGTGATTTATCCTGTCACCAACACCAGTCCTGGGTGAAGCCTGATGTTTTCAACATCCATCATCATTTCAAAAATTCCAAACCCACATTAGAGTCGGCTCAGCTTCAGATTTCTGAGCCACCCTATGTCTTTAAAAAAGGGAATCAGCATTTCAGATCGCCTAAAAAGCAAGTTCCATTCCCTCAAAATCTGTTGCAGGTTTATGCCTAAACTAAATTTTACAGTTTGAACCAAAATGATGGATATAGTGTTAAAAAGGAATCATGACACATATGCAAATATTTTGGAAAGAAAAGGTATGGTTCATGCAAAGCTGTGGTTATGTCTGTGGCTGTGTCATTGCACTCTGAATTAGAATGCAATTTCCCTCCCAGTTTGAACTACCAAATGTGGGTTAAAACTTTTAAAAGCCCATTAACCCTTTGTGTGCCTTAGTTTTTCTACCTACAGGCTCATGAAAACACTGATTATTTGGTTTTTTGTTATATTTGGACACCTATTTAGGACAATACCTGATTATATATGGTGAGGCCCTCTTGTCTCTGCTCCTGAGAGAAATGTAACTTGGTTTTGATGCTGCCAGCTTGATCCCAAACATTGCCAAAGTAATGAAAGGGGAGTAAGCAAGAAAAGTTGGGGATTTTTTATAGAAAGGATTGAGACGTTCCAAAAGCTTCAACTCTTCAAGTACTTTTTTTTTTTTTTTTTTTTAAATTGGGGTCACTATTGATACAACAAGGCGGAAAAGGCATCCGGGTAAACACGTCCCTCAAGCCGAGCTGTCACTGCACACCCATCCATGTCCGTCCATTAAATGTCAGGGACTCTGTGGAAGACAAATGCCCCTTCCCAAGGACACCAGCCAGGCCACGTGTGTGTGCCCTGTGTGTGTGTGTTTTTTGAAGGCTGACAAGGCACCTCTGCCATTTCCTCGCCTGGAGCTCTACCCACGGGCGGCCGCGCCGGCCCCCCTCTCCCAAATGTTATTATTCTGTCGTGAGCCCTTCTTCGGTCAGGATGTTACTTCATTTCCACCTTTTGTCTCAGGTTGAATGTGAATGATGCTCTTTCAGCAATATACGGTCGCTCGAGCTCCCTGCTGCAGCCTTACATAAATATACAACACCCGTCTCGGCCTATAACTCACTTCAGGCCTGGAAAAATAGTGACTTCCTTTATTGGCCAGATTCTTTCGCAATTCCCAACAGCTGTATGTTTTCACCTCCGAGGATCCTTATCTTCAAGTTTCCATTTGTCTCAGCACTATTCCAGTGGATTGCCAATAAAAATTATTCCCATTTTTATAACCCCTGAGAACGCGGGGAGTGGGCTTTCCAGAAAAACCTATTTTTTAGCAGGGACAAAAAAAAAAAAAGGAAAAAAATAAGGAGAAAAAAAAAGCGGCTCCCCACAACTTAGCAGAAGGCAGGATTTAGCCTTCACACAAATATTTGAAAGTGTGAAACTTCCCGAGCAATCATCGCAACTCCGCTGAGATGGGAACGGAGACTTCCAGCAATCTCTGAAGCCGCTCAATCAAGGACTCTTAATTTTCCATTTGAGCGAGAGGAACGGCTGCGAACGGAACATTTATTAACACATGCGCCTCACACGCACAAAGAGAGCTATATTTACAAAGAATTAAACTTGAGAGCATGAAATAGCCTTGTAACCATATGACAAAGATACACTTAAAGAGATGTAAACACTAGGTGCAGGGAAATTTGCCAGGTTAGAGTCAGCTGTATCAGTCTGTTTTATTACTATACAACTGTTTACTGAGAAAAGACAGATGATGGCTGATATACTCGGTGTGTTATCATAAGGGCTTGCTTGGGAGCTCTTTGTGACTGACAATTGCTACAGCCCTATGCAAAAACCTGGCCTGGGGAGTTGTTTTTCTTTTAATTCTTCTCTGTCCATCATTCCAAAGCATTAACAATTCTTTTAGAAAAGCAAACTGGCAAAGCATCCTGAGTGTTTTGTATCGCTCCCATGAGACAGTCACTGAAGAAGTTTAAATCATTCTTTCTTCTTCTTATGGGGGTTATTGGGTTTGGTTCTTCCAAGGATAAATTTTTTAAAGATTCTCCCATGTCTGGGCTATGTAAATCCCAGATTCTCATGGCCCTTCCCTGGCCAAATCTTGGAGAAAACACCTTGAAATACCTTTATAATAACTCTCAGCTCCAATTCTGCTGCTAACGGCTCCTAGAGTGACTTCTAAGAGGAGGTGGTGTTCCTGTGTCTCCCTGGAGATGTGCAAAGCTGCCATCAGCTTGCCCTGAAATGGGTTTGAAGGAACCCAGAAGAGTCAATGCAGCACATGGGCCTCTCTCGTCTGATTCATTTCCATGACTAAAAAAAGGCTTTCCAGGTACCTGAGAGAGATGGTTTAGAGCATATTGGGTTTGCTTTATCCTCACTGGGGTCACAGCACTAAGACTGCAACACAAGACAGCTTCAGAAGTGTTCCTTGCTGCTTCCCAGGGTGGGTCCCTCAAGTGGGGCTGGAGGGGACAAGAGGGGAGGAGTGGAGAGCTGTGGAGGCAGGTGTTGCCTTCTCCCCATCTCTGCCTCCACAGACATTTACAGAGCAGGGAATTCATGGCCCAGTTCATCCTGCTTCACTTCAGGTACCCAAAGCACTGAAGTTATGCACCAAATCACTCTGTTCTTCCTCTGCAGTCGACGGAGAGAGTGAGAGTGATGTTCAAAAGGGACAAACCATCCCCCAGGGTCTCTTCCAGCTGGGGTGAACCCAGGCCCTGCTATCTGCTGTCACTGAACCAGACGCTCGCCATCACCTCCCTCTCTTCACCATTTCTTTACCCTGCCTGTGACTAAAAATTTTGGCCTGTTCTTAAGTATTTTGCTCTGTCTCGCCTGAGGAGAAAAGGGGAAGGGTTCTTTCCTTATGGGTTCCTGATCTAAATGAATTATTGCAAGGCTTTTTTTTTTTAAAGCCTCAGAAAGGGGATTTGAAGCTATTGTATTTATCTGACCATTATGAGCACTGTAAAACATGCTGTTTCACATTGTAACATAAGCTCTTTTTTAAAGTATGCCCAGAGTATTTGTAATTGTTATCAGGCCCAGATGTATCCGAGTGTCAGCATGAAGCACTGAGAGTTGGCTCAGATGTACAGAATGTAATTAGCTCAAAGCCCTGTGTGCTTAGTTTGTAGTGGAAGCACAGACTGATAATAAAACCAAAAAAAATGAAAGTGGCAAAGGTTAAAATCTATTGTTCACAGTGCTAAAGCTGTTCTGGGGGAAGCCAGTGCTGGCTGCTGCAGTGCTGGAGTGCTCAGACTCCAAACGAGATCAGAAGTGAGCCAGTGACAAAGGTTAGTTCAAAATAGGTGATGATAGACTAACATTAAATTGACATTATTCTCACAATAGCTGCCCAGATATTTGGTCTATCTAGTCTGGTATCCTGCCTCTGCCTTGCGCCAATTCCCTCATGTGTCCGGAGGAAGAATAGCATATGATCCACACACCCACTTCCCACTGAGCTTCCAGTGCCTTGTGAAATCCCAGATGTGGTGGGAGTGCGGCGATGGTACAAACGGTTCCTGAGCTGCATGGGAACCATCTATTCGCTCATGCACTCATCTACATGGCTGCCAACTTGCTTAGCTTGGGGGTTTTTTGTCTGTTGTTTTTGTCATATCCAGGAAAAATCTGATTTTTCTGATAGACACTTGCTGGGAACATAGGAACATCCCCCATCTCCACCTACTGCTGCCCTCTGCTGAGTGGAGCACGAGCTCGTGTCCAGGTTTCTGGAGCTCAGCACTGCCCAAATTAAAGGCTCTCCTCTTGCTTGAGTGACTTTGAAGCATGTGGGTTTGATCTCTATCCCTACAGCCACTATGACATTTCCAAAGGCTTTTGTGTGCACTGCGGTGACAAGCACTGGCTTTCCAAGGTGGCTATCGGCTCGTTAAAGTACAGACACTTTCTGGGTTGATTGTTGTTAAGGAGACAAATCTTAGCACTTACAAAAAGCTCTGATAGTTACAGTGCTCTGCGCTGATATAATGCATAGGGATGTGGGTGTATTTAAATTTAGATGTGTGCGCTTGCATCACATTCACAAATGCAATAAACAATATCTAATAGCATTAATAAGGCACAGGCACATACCAGTTCACAACAGGAAATTCAAATCTGAGGGTGACATGCTGATCTCAACTCCCTCTGTTTAGAAAAAATAAGTTCAGAACAGCTTGAGTGAAGGACAGAGTGTCACAGCCTTAACTTGAACATTTCCTGGCTTTTGTTGGTTTGTTTCACAGCCTTCACATTCCTTAAACATAGGTTTGTTTGATTTTAATTTCCTTTTCTCCGTTAAAAGAATGAAGAAACGTGTTTGAGGGGAGCCCTGAGCATGATTTCTTTTCACAGCCACAGCTGAAATTTCCTATGTTTGTTTTTTCTTTTACAATGTTTAGTGTTAAAGACGAACTTCTGGGGAGGTGATGCAGCCAGAGACAGGACACATGTTTCTGACGAGAAAGACAGTCTCGGGCTGTGCTGGGCATCCAGCACGTGGTGGACCTCGGCCCAAGTTCTTCACCACCAGGCACGGACTTTGTGAGGGCCCTTAGGCCAATGTGCATGTTTGGATCTGCGTGGGGATTGGGTGCTGCAGTGTCTAATTCGGTGGGATTTGCTTTGCAGGTGGGTTAAAATCAAAACAAGCAAAAAAAAATCTAAACCCCGTGTGTTCGGGCCACGTGAGGGAAGGGCCTGCTTGACTTGGCTGGAGTGGAAGCAAGCCCAGTTACCTGTGTTTCTTTTACAATTTTCACACTCCAGTGCACAAGTGCTGCTGTCTTAAATCCCGTCTTCTCCAGAACTTGGCAGCCTTAGACCCTGCTTCACAGTTCAGATCCACAGCCTTTCCCCATATCACGTGATAATATCATATAAATACAAAGTTCTGTTAAGTGAGATCCTTCTTTTCCCTTTCAAATTCTGTTATCACCCCAGTTTATCCCTCCTACTCGCTCCTTTTGTCTGAAAGGATTCCTAGAGAGGAACAAGAGGCTTGGCCATTGTCCTGTTCACATTTTCCCATGCAGAGCCACATCTCACAATTGTGTTTCAAGAACTGACCTTACCTACAGGATGCTATTTTTTTTGTGACTCTTCTAACCCAATGACAAAGGGATCATTCATGTACTTTCTATTTTTCGGTTTTATAAAAAAGAGACCCAGAAAGCTAGGAAAGGATTGCAGAGTCATCAAGAAACGTGCATGATATGAAGGAGGGAGAGAAGAGAAGGGGAGGGAAATTCCCAGTGCCATTGACTCCTTTCATTGGTGCTCATGAGGGGAATGGTTTCTGATAGACTCTTAATCCAAAGCCTGGACACAAAGCCCAGAGAAGGTTATAAAACCACATTAGTGGATACAGTAAAATAGGTCCACAGGATGCTCCAAATGGGTTATCTGTAACTGTGAAATAGCACAAGGGCAGAGATGAGGGGGAAATGGCAGCTTTGAAATTACTTCAAGAGCTTCTCAGAAAGGGAATTCGCCCCACCCACTCTGTTCCCTCTCTCCGGGGATTTTTGCAGGCTCTCACACCTCCAATTACTCATTAATTTTTTTCCCCTCTAGCCTCAGTTCTGCAAAGTCAACATGGCTTATGAAAATCAAGTTGTATTCTGTATACTTAATACATCATCTCTAAGAATAATCATTTTGGAATCTGAACTTGTTTCTGTTATCTGGCTCAGCTTGACAATGATTTATGAAGCAGAAAACAAGACAGCTTCATTTTCATAAGGCAGCCTGAACCTTCTGGACAAGGAAGAGCTCTGAAAGTTGTTTTGACTAGTAAACTGAAACAAACATGACACAAAAGTCAATACAACTGCAACATCAGCCTCTCATTTTACAGAGTAACTTTCCTCGGCTAGAGCAATCTGACAGTCAAAATGTTGTGATATTCGATAACATTCTGCATCTTCACTAATTACAACTGCAGGGTACTTGCCGTGATGGGCATTTTCGATGCAAACGAAATCCATGGCAGCCATTCACAAAGCATGTCTGGTTAGCAGCTAAAAGGACACTGTCATCGCATTTGGCTTACATTTTATTCCTGTGGATAGAGATATTACACACTGTATTTGAGCATTAATCTGGATTTATATTAGCTCTCGGAAAATATGAGCTGAGTTCTGTGAATCAGTCCGTGTTTATTCGGCAACGAGCGTGTTGAAATACGCGTGATTGATTCTTTGGAGTTTCATTCTATATTCCCTGCCATTATGCAGCTCTGAGAAACTGGAAGATGCAATTCCCATGAAGATCTTAGAAAAAGTCTCAACAATTTCAGTTCAAGTAGACTCCTCGCCCATTGCTAGTAATGCAAAACATATGGCATATGCCAGAGACAATGTAGCTGTGTATATATCTCCTGCTTAGCTTACTGCACCTCCTTTTAGTGTGCAATAAGTAATATAGATAGTACAAATCCTTCCATATGAGATTAATTTATTTTGAGCCTTTCCTTAATGATTTATAAAACATACCGGCAAAATGATTGTGGTGGAAAAACGTCACAAAATGAGGAAAACTGAAAATTTTTTAGATGCCCAAAATGTCAGGAGAAGAGTTTTATTTTGTACTTTGTATAGCAGACACTCAGAAAGTGAAGTTAGTCTATCCATTAATATTATGCAGAGCTTGTTGAAATATTTCAAACCATACTTTTAAGGATTCTTAAAAATTATAGTGTTATAAAATATAAATAATAAACAAATACATATAAAATGGTTACACTAAATTTCTATATTTTTATTATTGCTACAGGTAATGCTTTAGATAACTGTATTACAGTTTTCATTTGAAAGCGTCCATTAAAATTTGCCTTTCATCTAGGTGGAATTGGTGCCAACTTTCTCCAGATTTTGAAATGGTATATTTATAAAACAGGATTGTTATTGGTAAGGAAAATCTCTTAAAGAATATGGTCAGACAATTTTATGCAAGAAGTGTCAGTTCTAACATTTCTTGAAATCAACTGTTGGTGGATCCCCAAACAGAGCCAAGAAGATGCTGCTGCCTATTGCAGCCCTTCATATAACCATGGAATCATGGAATATCCTGGCTTGGAAGGGACCCATAAGGATCATTGAATTCCAGCTCCTGGCCCTGAACAGGACACCCGAAAAATCCCACCCTGTGCCAGAGAGCGTTGTCCAAATGCTCAAATAGGAGTGCAAAGACAGGAGTTGCTTGTGGGTTCATTCACTTGTTTTATCACGAGAAGTGCTCCCAGGGAGGCCAAGCTGGATTGTGCAGTGCCTGTCCTCTCTTTTCACCAGAGCAACCAGGAGCAGCTCCCCTTTGAATCCCTGTGGCTGCACGGCCAGGAACATACCCAGAGTTGCTCTTTGTCCCTCTGCCTCCCTAAAGCGCTGATTATTCCTGTTCTCAAGCTCTGAGCTTGCTTTAGCTCTGCTGACCTTTCCAACACGTGGTTCAGGGTGTAGGGGTCCCTCCATGTGAGGGTGACCCCGCAGTATGGGGTCAGTGTCCCCCCCAGCACTGTCACAGGTGTCCAGGCTGGCCGGGGACAATCCAGTGACCTGGTGTCAGATTGTCTTTTTGGCACTTTTAGGCCATCATGTACGTTTACTTCCATTCCTCCCTCCCAGATTTTTTCCTGCCCCTTCATTCTTCAGATCAGTAAAACCAAGAGCACACGATGCTTGGAGAATGTTTGATTTTTGAAGCTTTGCAGTTAAGTCAGTGAAATGTGGGTGAAAAATCCCTGATGCTTTAGTCCCAGCGTCAGTACGGAAGTAGATTGTGTACTTGACTTTAACAATCTCCCAAGATATAAAGCCATTTGACTGAGGTCATACTTAAGATAATAAAACTCTCTTTGATGAGGTTCATTTACATATTTGTTTTCCTTGCTTGAGCCCATTTTTTTGTATAGATTTAGTGCAGTTGTTTACAATGCTGGAATTTTTATGATTAAGGTCATACATGAGAATATTTACAACGTCAGGAATAAACACAACTCCTATTTAAGAAGCATATCCTGTTCCCAAATGAGATCCAAGCCCTGCTTATAATGTCATGCATTTGTAGAGCACTTAATAAATGTTTATTTTCAAATGCAATTATAAACAGTTCTTGCATTGTTGCGGTAGGACGTGGACTTCACATCTCTTGACATGAGCACAGGAGAGATCCATTAGGCAAGATGTGCCTCTCTGAGAGGTGGTTTGACCTCCAGCCCTGTCTGCAGAGGGCAAGCCCTTGTTTTGTGACACCCTGGATTGCAAATGATGCTTTAACTCCTACCTTGATGGGTTCAAGGAAACACTCCAAATAAATAAATGCACGCAGGCATGTTTTGGATATTTAAAAGAAATTAAAGTTAGCATACAAAGCTCCAGGCCACCACTACCTGCCGAGAATGATGAATTTTGGGGCGACGGGGCGTACAGTCACTCGAAACAGCAGAGATATCACAAATATTTTCAAAAAAGTGACCAAGAGCTTGGGTTTGGTTTGTTTTTCTTTCCCACTCATGGCCCCTTCCCCTTTGTATCAAATCCACAGACGTTCTGGCAACAGACCTCTCCTGTTGGAGGGGCAGAGAAGAAAAAAAGAATACCAGAAAAAACAATGGGGAGATGTAACACGTGCACTGTAATTAGATGAGGAAGCCATTAATTATGTTGTTTTCAATATCCTCTAAAAGGGTTGCCCACCCCTAACTACATATTTATACATATTTACTTGTTAATCAATAAAGGAAAATGGCTACATTATTTTGATTAAAACATCAACCAAATGTGTGGCAATAAAATCAAATTTCAGGGGGAAGGTAAAAAAAAAGAAAGAGAGGGAGAACGAGAGAGATAGCTATGTATGCCTTCCTCCAGACCATGATATATGATATTTTCAGGCTGCTAGGAGAGCAGACACATTAAGAAAATAGTGCTAATGATATTAAAGTACTTTACAAGGCTTGTTACTAAGCGCTGACAAACCTGTCAAGTGTATAATGTAGGAGGCTATTGTAGCGTTCTCAGAAAACCATACCTCTGCCCCATTTCAGTGCAATCTCCTAATAATGGAGCTGCTATAAATTCTAGCCAGCAATGGGACAGACTCCTGGCTTCTCACCCCAATGTGAAGACATGATAAATATAAAAGAAAATGGCTGTCAGTTTTGGCGCCCGAACCTTATTACAAAGTCTTAATCTTACTGGCCTCAGCACCTTTTATCACCGCCTTGTTATGAGCTGATGGCTTTTTTATTTGCTGGGAGATGGAGGATGTGTCATTTGATGTCCTTTTATGTAGCCACTGCTCTGTCCTCTCATGGAAAAAAAATCTTTTTTTATATGTTTATTACAGTAACCGATTAAATGCAAGGCTCATGCTGTGTTTGGTGCAAGCATCTTCCTGGCTGATTTTTGCAGGAGCCTGGATTTAGATAGTCAGATGCGGAGTTATTAAGAATGTGGGCACAATGGAGTGTTATTTTTATTTTCCGGCTCCTGGAGTGTTGGCATCGCTGTTGGTGTTATTATTTATTATTATTTATTGTTTTGCTTTCCGTATGGATTTTTCCCTCTTGCCAAGGTCAGAAAGAAACCGTAAGTCCCGGCTCATTCTCTTTCACTCTTCCCTCCCCATCGCCTCCCTCTCTCTCTCTCTCTCTCTCTCTCTCTCTCTCTCTCTCTTTCTTCCTCTTTGCAAGTGTCAGCCACAAAGATGATGGGCCTGTAAACAAAGTTTGACTCAAAACTCAGCTCAGGTTCAATCAGTTTGAACTTTAAGATGAGATATCTCACAATTATCTAAATATTATTCCTAAACCTCACAGCTGACTTCCTGTCTTCTTCGTTTATGGCAAACAAAAGACTGAACTCCACTTGAAACAATGACCCTGTCAGAGCCCTTATCCCCCCAAGAACTGCAGCAAAGTGCCAGCATCAGGTACTTAACTCAAGATGACATTGATGGGTTGCTTTCAAGCTGTGGCCGGAGACTCCATCACTTGTTCTTATCCTCAATTTGAAGTCGGGGCGGCCTACTTTGTTGCTGCAGAGGAGTCCCCTCCCTCGGATTTTTGTCTGCCAGATGGTGACCAGGCTCTGAGCAGGGCTGGACCCATTAGCCGAGCTCCCCATCTAGTGGCTGCCAGCGTGGGGGGGGCAGCAGGCAGGAGCTCAGGCAGGACCTGTCGCCCTCCAAAGGCTGAACCTGAACCAAGGAAGAGGGCAAAAGGAGAAAAAAGACTTCTTGGAAAATAAAAATATAAAAAGAGTAGCTTTTCCAACCAAGTTCGTCTCCTGTGAGAGTCAGTCTGGGCTTTTCTGTCCTGTACATTAACCTTCCCAAGACCCTGACACCACAGCTCACGAGGATAGGGGTGCATCTGCACATGAGTGCACTCAAACTTCCCCAGCCCTGTAACACAGAAATGCCCAACAGAAATATGCATCCAGTCTCCCGTGCCTTCTCCTCTTCCGTAGAATGGCTCCAGTAGGAATGGCCATATTTAACTGGTCATCATGCAGTCACATCGTCAAGGAAGCTTCTTACAAAATTCAATTTACAATCTAAATGGATTTAGGAGACAATGCAGTAGGAATGAGAATCATAAAGATATGAGATAGAGGTATCTCTAACTTGCCTCAGCAGACCATTGTTAGGAATAAAATCTTCTTGAGTTTGGGACTCACCTGAGCCAGCCTGGCTGTTCTCTGTCTATGTATATCAGAATTGACATGTAGATAATGATATCTATGATGTGAGGTTTATTTTTAGGCTACAACTCGTGAGCAATGAGGTTCCTATGAGTTGCATGGAGCTGAGCAGTTGGGTAAAGGATGGAGACCCTACGGATCCTGAGCATGGGAAATGTCTCAGCCCAAGCTCATACATTATAAGACATCGGAAAATGTGAGGGGATCAAGTGCTTCTCATCATCCTCCTTGCTCTGTACTGCCCTGGCTCTGGAAGGAATTTCAATATGAGTTGGAGATCACAATCAATCATCCATAAGAAGTGTGGCCAGTTCTGCTGCACAATGAGCTGTCATAAAGCCCAGGCATGGACACAGCTGAAGGATGAGAAGCAGAGCCTGCAGTGAAAGGACCTTTCTCTCCCTTACCAGCTGCTGGGCATTTGCTATATTGGTGTTTCTAAAGGGTAACAGCTTCTCAAGCTGGTTTCCATGAAGATGTATCTGGTGATTGACATATTAGGAATAAGGCCTGAGAAAGAGGAATAACGGTTTGACTGGGGATATGCACAGAGTTTTTTACACTTGCATCTATCACACATAACACCATTCTGACTCTCATATCTCAATATCCTTTACTCTCTGTTATCAACCTGTAGCTAAAATAAAACAAAATAGTCCTTAATTTGTCCTGGGGTATTAGCTTATTGCATATCTTTGGAAGTGTGTTTGCACTTTAAAAGCAACCTTGAGGGTGAGAGAGCACAGGACCAGCGTGGTAGTTACTGTAATAAGGCACTTGTGGTTTGCTAAAGCACAAGGGGAAGAAAAACAATTGATGAAAAACTCAATAGGATGGGAAAGGCAAATTGCTTGGCTGGAGATTTAATTAAAAAGGAAACAGCCCTCCCCATTTAAAGGTCGGTCTGCACCCCTTAAATTACAAAAAGAACTCGGGGCTGAAATCAACACACGGTGCATGTTAATAAGAGAGAGCAGCAGACTGTGAGGCTCTTCTCAGGCAGGGCCAGCAGGCTGCAAGACATGGCCAGTGCAGGCCAGCTATCTCTGGCACCTGACTCCAGCAGAAGTGATGCTCACCTGGACCGTGTAAAACATGCAGAAGGAAATACAATGTGGCTTAAGGCCCTGTTTGCCATTTTCCTCCTGCTATCTCCCACCCCTCTTCAACAGCCCTTATATATTACCCTTGGCTTTGTGCAGCACTTTCAGTGCCATGAATGTCTCTCTCCCATGGGAGAACTTGATGAAGGTTATCCATTGTCACCCAGTGTTATACTGGGATGTCAGGACACCTTGAATAAACGGTTTACATGAGATGTTGCCTCTAAGTGCATCCTCGGAAAAACTGCCATTGCCCTTTGCTGAGAAAGTTAACATCATAAAGTGAAGGCTGCCTCCGACCAAATGGGAATGACATTGCAGATTAAGGGCTCTTTAAATTATGCATTTAGTTCAGACTCCCGGGGAGACAGTATATGAGATAAAGCTAGCAGACTTACTCTGCAGCCTGGCTCTGGAACCAAAGACATTTTTAAAACATTTTGCCAAAGAAACTTCTGTAGAGGTAAAAAAATCCCTACCCAAAACCAACAGATCCGAAACAACAAAAATACCCACTTAGTCATGTCTTTAAGGGCACATGTTATTCAAATGAGGCAAAAAGAAAGAAGTGAAGAAAGAACATTTCCCAGGGATTTAGAAGGATGGTGACGATCCAAGTTTTAATAATAAGATTTTTATTTCTGTCAAAATTCCTGTAAGCAGAACCAGGATTATGTTTCCCAAACATTTATTAGATTAAGAATGCTCTTATTTAATTTCCAGGCTGATCACCCCCACCCACATAATGTCTGTGGCAACACTGAAGTATTCAGGACATCCTCGCAGCTTGTACCTGCTGAGACAGATTTGAGAAAAAAACCCTTTTGGTTCCCGTTTGCATGCAGCTCTGTAACCTGTAACTTCCTGCCTTCATTTAGCAGAGTTTAAATTGCAAATTCATGTTTCTTAAAAATGCTGTAACATCATAAGTGGGACAGTTTTATGACAGCTCTGAATTACCAGACAATACTGACACATGCCGCGTGCACTTACTTTGCCTACCAGTTATGGCTGTATTTATCTGCCCATATGTCACTCTGTGTCTAACGCATCTATTTACCACGTTGAGATGGATATTCCACAATTGAGGGCTCTTAGTGCATCCTTTAGAATGTTAAAAAAAAAAAAAAAAAAAAAAAAGAAGTCTCGTTTCTCAGATAATTTATTTTATAGGTGATAGTTCCGCCTTTTTTTAGGGATTTTACAGGCATCTTTCTGCAGTTCCTTTATTTCCAGATGACACGGACTTGGAACTCTTCCCTGACAGGCAAAATGGGCTGGGCCTTCGTTTTATTGATGGTAAAACACAGAGACGGCGCTCACAGGCATCTGTAGGTGAATCTGGGTTGGATTATGCAGAAGAAAAACTCCCTTGGCTGGGGGATCGACAGAAGAATTCAAAACCAACATTCACTGAAGCTTTGACAGTCTTCTTCACTCTCTTTCTATCCTCCACAAACTCACACACACCCTCCCGAAACATTGTGAGCCTCCCTGCCCTGCTTTCCTGCAGCCAACTGGCACCAACCAGTCACGGCTCTGGTGGAACAGGGGACAAACTCCCAGCACAAAGTCACTGGTGACCAGGAGGGACAGGCAGCTGGGGGAGAGCTGTTCCATCTGCAGTTCCACACAACCACCGCAGCCAAAGCAGTTTTAATAAGCTCTGACATTCCTTCTGGATATTCTGTCCAAACTGGAAAAATTGGCAATCAGCCGGTAGCTCCCCTCTCCCTGAGGTGACAAAACTTGGGTGCAATGAGGCATTTTTGCCTTTTACTTTATGCTAAGATTTCCATGTGTTTTGCAGCTTTAGCTGTATTTCTAAATATCAGGCAGTAAAAGTTCCAAAAAACTTATAAGGTTGTCAAATTCGTGGAACATCAATATATATATGTACAAATGCACACATATGTGGAGAGGGAGAAAGAAATAAAGGCACAGAGAGAAAGAGGGAGAAGCACATATATATTTAGATGAACGTATATTATGCATACATAAAATCTGTGTTCTTTCAGGACCTTTGCCAAGGTGTGTGATCTGCTTTGACCAATGCTCACCAGCACACTTTGCGATTTTGCTCTCAATTATTTCAGACAGGATCACAGTGATCTTTCTTCATCCAAATGACAGCCTAATGTTCTGTCCAAACACACCAACAGATGCAGCTCGCTATGAGTCAAATCCTCATGAGTTTTGCCGGAGCTGGAGTTGCCTCTACTCCAAAGGAATCATCTCTGCCATCACAGAAGTGGTGCCTTTTTGGGAAGAGACACAGCAGCTGCGTGATTAAGGACAGAATTACTTCATGGTAAACCAGGCCCAGGTATGAAATGGTGTCTGACAGCGATCAGCAGGGAGAATTCTGGTCACTGAATAGGTTTTACCCTCCAGGTCTTTATCTTGCAAAAAGCTCCACAGGTCGTTAGCACCTACAAGCCGGTTTACCTCATGGTCAAAAGTTATCTACTCCTACCACACAAAGCCATTAACGTTGCACTTTGGGTGCAATTCAGTGATTCTGAGGACTGTCACTCTTTCAATCTGCTCCCGCTTGCTCGCAGCGTTTGGAACTTGAACATCTGCATCGCATTGGAGAAGGAATGGAAGCCAGGTATTGACCAGACCCGACTGCTCACGAGAGCTCAGAGACAGATGAGACAACCTCCTCCTTCCACAGATAAGGAGAAATCTGACTTTTTTTACTCCACTTACTAGACAGACAGGAAAATTACTCCTTTAAGGTAGAGCAAGAGCAATTGCACTATCCCCTTAATCAGTACTTGCAGCATATCAAGCTCATCATCTTGATGGTAATAGCTGTTTGACAAGTCAGGATAAAAGTGATAGTCTTCTGAAAATGAGATAACAATCCCGTTTAAAAAAGGAACCAAAAGAAAAGAAAAAGAAGAAGAAAAGAAGAAAAAAAAAGATATGACCCAGTGTGAGGTGTCTTTTAATTTAATTTCATCCAAGGATAACAGTTTACCCAAAAATGTCCTCTGTGAGGCACGTACGGTATTTCAATCTGTCATCTTGTATTGACCTGGCTAACATGGAAATATACTGCACTGAGCTTTTGTCGGGCTTACCAGCTTGGTCTAAAATCTGATGATTTCTTTTTTAGATCATAACTGTGCTGAGCTATCTGCTTCCACTTTCTTCTCTCACACGCAGAGAGCTCAAAATGGAAAATTCATCCAAATGCAAAAAGAAACAGCATGATCTGGCTCACAGCTCCTCAGAAGTACAGGCAAAATTGAATTTTACTGTTTTCCTAAAAATGAAGGCCCAGAGTCAAGCTAGTGCTATCAAGGAAAAGAGAAATGGCTGAAGCAGAACAGGAATGGAAAGAGTCAGGCAGAGCAGCAACATGGAAACGTGTTTTTCCTGCTGTTATAACAACTCTAATACTGCTTTATTTTAGCAACAATTACTTAAAAAAGTTATTTACAAACTTTCACAAGAGTCAGCTGCAAGAAATGGCTTGTTGTATACCTTGATAGCTTGCAAAATAATTATTATATTAAATATTAATTTAATAGTTATGGCATTAAATATTAAATATATAATATTATTCTGTAGCTGAATCAGTAGCAGAAATGAGTTCAGCTTTGCACTGGTTAATTCTGAGAAAAGGTATCAGTTGGTCAGGTTGCTGCTCTTTAACTGCTGAAGTGTCTCTGAGAATTTAGTTTCCAATTCAAATATTTATTATGTCAGTATTAGTTTTCTGGGAACCTTCTCTGCTCTTTTCTTTAAGGTAACTAAAAGAATAAAATAAAATACCCATGCTGGTCTGTGAGTATTCCTGACAGTGAACTTGGTTCCTGGAAGCAGAAGGGGAGAAAATACATTCAAAGCAAATGTATTTAAAACTGAATAAATCTTCACAGGGCTTTGCTTGAACATTTTGTCTCCTCTGGTATTTGCTCTGCTCTGGTTGTTGCTTCTCATGCTTCAGTGATCAGCCTCTCTATACTGTTAAAGCACCAGGAAACTCTCGTAAACCACGGTGAATTCTGAGAAATCCAGCATTCATGTAGCCCAGCAGCGGGATCAGAGATTCCTGACTGAACCCCTCCTCCTCAAAAAGAAAACCAACAAAAGCCAGAAAGCCCAAACCTACCCAGAACAATGGTCTGTTTTTCAGCTGGAAAAGGAGGATTCCATGGAAGCCACACTACGCAATCCGCGATCCCAGAAGTTGTGCCAAATGGCCACGAGAACAGGAAGCGCAGAATGACCGGGCATGTGTTCTTACAGGGTGCTCAGCAGATTAAAGGCTTACCTGAGACTGATCAGAAAAGCAATCCTGACAAAATGAAACTGGGATTTTCACCAGCATGACCTTCCCTGCAAGACTTGCAGAGTGTTGTCCCACCTGTGGCAGTGGGGTCGGAGCTATATGATCTTTGAGGTCCCTTCCAACCCAAAACATTCCACGATCCTATAATTTCTTGCATTTTCAAAACCCACAGGGAACTGGATCATTTTAAACCTGTTTTTGAAATCTGTGGTGTCAACAAGGTAGTTTATACCTTTTATTTTCCCACATCTTTTCTTACCCTAGAAATGCCCTTTATCTCCAGCTCTTTGCAAGAGTAGGACCTTCAGATCCCTTCCAAAGTCCTACAAACACAGCACTACATTTGTTGTTGAGAAGACCTTGCAATCTAAACAGATCAGACAAGGTAAGAAGAGAAATGGAATCACATTAAGGGATAATGATTTGTCCATGCTCTTAAAGAACTCCTTGGCACCAGAGTAAGCCCAGCTCTCTGCCTGAGGCCTTACTGTCAGCTCGCCAAACAGATATGGGAGGACTAATAAAAGTCAGTCAATATTTAGATGGTGCCATAGGAGCTTATTATTTAATGAAACTGAGTGGGAAAGTAGAAAAGTAGATGCAATACATCTAAAGATCTGTATTTCAGCAGAACTCTTCCTTTATGAAGATGAATTGGGAAGCACTGGGACAAGGAGCATTTCTTTCACTGCCTGATAACACTTAAGACAAAGTATTTTGAACAATGATAATTGTGCCTCAGATTTCTAGGCTGCTTTATGACAGAGAAAATATTGCCACAGATACTTAATTTCTTCCTGGAAGAATATTTTATAGAGGCCACTTGTTGATACCCATTTCTGTTTTATTTTTCCTGTCCCCTGGTTCGTTCCTGCTTTCAGCAGCTTGTTGCAAGTTCTTTATCCTGATCTATAATCCCGCTGTAGTGAGGTGGGAGTTTTCAGCAGCGTGACAGTCTGTCTCTCTCCAGCACAACACAGCCCCTTCGCAGGATCTCTGCTCAGCATAAAGAGGTTATCTCTGAATACAGATAAGTGGCTGCCGAAGGCCAGTGGGAAGATTTTTGGAGAAGTGCTGGTCACAGGCAGGCGAGGTCTCTAACCCGCATTCTACCCCAGTAACACGAGAAACTCTGTAACTTATATCATTCTGAGTAATGGTCTCCATCACACGCAATTCACCTTCCTTTCTTTTTTTCCTTCCCTTTTCAGCTGGCTTTGTTGTTTGCGTGGTGTCAGTAGGAATGTGCTTGGAGCAGAGTTATATGGCATCATTTGGAGAAACATTGCGTTAATAACCAGAGTTCAAGGGCAAAGGATATAAACGGAGCAAATTACAAGTCTGAGCAGATATATGGCTTTTGCTAAAAGGGACACAGGCTGCTACTTTTATTTACTGGGTGCTGGAGCGCTTGCAAAAAGGTGCAAGAAAACATGAATACATTTTTAAATGATACTTGGTAGTTTAGAAAAGCAATGCAAATTTTCAGTCTAGAGAGAAAGGCTGTCTGAGGGTAAAAATAAATTAAAAATTGCCTATCCTTGTAGTGATATTGTATTTTTTAACCCTACACTCCTCAAGTGCCAGCATCATTCAGATGTTAGTGACCCAACTTTGCCCTGACTGAAATTTGGAGGTATTAAAGCAGATATTAACAATAAAACAATGGCAAGTTCAGAGCAACCATTCATCTGACCTCAGCTGTAATTAAGTTTCGGCTTTGAATGGCTCAGTCCGCTCCCCTGATCCTCTGGGTTCAGGCAGCACCTCTCCGTTATCTCTGGATTAGGTGGCGAATCTCCTGCCTCCGTGACTCAGCACAAACCCCAAACCCCAGTCCCTGGAGGGATCAAAGTCTGCTAAAAGGCTGAGGAGTTTCAGGCAAATTCTGTCAAGCTTGTCACAGGGTGGGATTATTTCATTTCACAGCCTGTAATACAATTTCATGTACTGCTATTGACTGTGGCAATAACTAACTGGAACATTTTGTTTATCTGATTTTCTGAGGCTGCAGATTCATCACTACTTTTATTTCCTTTTTTCTTAAGTGTTTCATAATTTATTTTTTCTAAACTACAAGATACTACTGAAATTCATTTTTCTGCTATTGCTAGACATACATTACTGCTGATTACCAAGCAAGATATATAATGTAGCCTATAAATAATAATCTCCTCTGGTGAAAGGATATCCAAAATAAAATCTTTCCCATTTCAAATTCTTTGACTATTTTTTTAAAAAATCAGCTCATTCTTCAAGTATTGTTTTTACAGCTTATTCTTTGAGTGTGCAAAGAGGGAAGAAAAAAAAAAACCAACAACAAAACACCAAAACCCAAAGAGTTTAAAAAATGAATTTTCTGAAAACATCTGGTCTCCCTCCTTTGTCACAGTGCCACAGAAAATATTTCATCTAGCAAATTGCAGGTGATTTTTAAACACACAGAAGTTAGGAAAATATTAAGGAAGATTTACTCCCATCTAAGAAATATTTTATGATGCAAAAATGAGTACAAAAATTAGTATGTAGAAGAAAAGTAAGAAAAATCGTAATCTTTATGGGAGGAAGCATGCTAGGGGAGTGTTTCATTTCACATTATTCACCAAAACCCCCAAACGTTTCTTATTTTTGCTGTTTGCCATTTAAAGGACACTTCCTTGCTTGCTGGGTTTTGAGCTGACACTTTTACACACCAAAAAAAAGCTTATTATGATTTTAATGCCACCCAATATAACAACAGCTGTGCACATCGGAGTAAGATACAAGTAAGAAAAACAGAAACTGACTCTTTAAGTAGGCGATTGAATTCTGAAGGGTTTATTTATTTTTTTTTTTTAATACGCCCTGCGCCGCTCGCAGCAGCAATCCCGGTTTAACTCTCAGATGGGCAGAGTTCCATTTTATAACCAGTGGAAGCACCTGGGTTTTGGGGGGTCTGCAGCCGATCGCTGTGGCAGCACAAGCCGAGCCACGCTCGGGAAGCGGGATCTCTCCCCGCTCTGCTCCACGAAGCCCATCCAGTTCCCCATATGACATATTCCTTTCTCCCACTGGGACATAATAGAAACTAATCTTCGACATCTAAACATTCGGAGTCGAGTCCTTTTGTTGAGTCTTTTTATTCATTTCAGCCGGTGCGGGTGCAGCGCCGAGCCCACGTGTATTTACATACACGAAGAACCCCGCTGCTCCGAACTCTCCGCTCGCAAGACAGGGCAATTAATCATCCCCAAATCCTCCCGCCGCGCGCGCGGCGCCTCCGACAGGCAGCATTCCCAATCAGCCAGGGCAGGTGGGACGCGGGCCGGCAGGACAGCCTTGCACCCTGACCTGGCACCGGTGTGCTCCCTTCCTCTCCCCCTCTCATTGCTGAGTAAGAATAACACCATTAACAGTGTCCTTGTAATCAGCTAAACGTATTAAAGCCAGGAACGGACAGGTATTGCTTTCGTGGTTTTGGGAGGTCGAGGTTTCTTTCTCTCTGTCATTGTTTCTGAGGCAGGAGGGTGGAAATGCAGAGCTGAAATGCAGCCCCTGTTGTAGAAACAACCCAGGTGATTTTGTGAGAGTTTTCCGTTTGAGATCTGAATTTGCTTTGGTCGGCATGTGTTGCCTTTTGTACACCAAAACCATCTGAGAGCCAACGAGATGTTTTTGTGACAAAATAATTACCGAGGACTGACCTGGTTAATTGTACCTAACAGCTAAACTGGTGTGACTGGCAGCTGTGTGAGAGCCTTTATCTGAGGACCTTCCCTCCTGCCGCAGGCACACGGCCATTAAAACACTCACTGCCCTGTCCCCCTGCTTTTCTTGCCCTACCTAATACCTGCCTTCTGCCCTATCAGCCCTGCTGCGCTTTCATATTTGTATCATCTCTTTGTCTCAATCTCTGGATTTAAATTCCTGTCTCACTTGAATGCTGCCATTTGCTTTTAGTGCTGCCCATTTAGCCCACGTGTGGCAGGGCACCCTCCCTGACAAGGTGTTTTTCCCTGCAACAGCCATGCCTGTGGTCAGGGAGAGAGGGAAGTCAGTGGAAAGACACCCATTGCCACACTGAGCTCAGGGTTGAGCCCATAAATTTGTTACCAAAGGTGTCTCGTTCCTCTTTGTAAATTATAGGGACCATTGAAAATAGCTCAATAAAACCAGCAAAAGTCAATTGTTAATGATACCCAGAATATTGATTCTCCCGAAGTGTAACTTCTTGCTCTGGCTTTCCTGAAGAGTCTCATCTTTTCCTTCTAAACATGACATGTATTCTTTCTTTCTTTCTGTTGGTTTTTTTTTTAAGGGAGATTTTTTTTTAAGTTGCTATTTCCAGCTCCTGGTGAGGCTTGCCCTTCAGCTGCATCGTACTAAGAGCATCTGTGATTTTGTCATTAAATGTTATGCAGATTAGGATGTGCCAGGGCAGGACATAGTTGTGTTTAGAGCTGAATTAAAGTTTTGAACAATCCTAGCTGCTTTTAATTAATACAGTGGCAAAATGAGCCATTTTGTGCATATGCAAATTGCAAATGATTTCTTTTGAAAAAAATTAATTATGATACCAGAGAGGTATTTGTTACAAGGTATATTGCAATTGTTCATGGCATTTTGAAGCAAAAAAACCAGTGACTGTGATATATGCTGTCAGTTGACTAATAATTAGTTTCCAATGAAACCTGAAATATACATACCTTTAATATTCACATACTGAATAATTTAATAGTTTAAAAACCTGTCCAAGTCCTTTGGAGAAAGAATATACACAATCTTGAAGTGCAACTGAGATTTCTAGCTCCACTGTTGTTGTATTCTTTGGGACAAAAATAGTCCAAAACGAAGAAAACATCTTGGAGATAGGAGAAAAGTATGTCTTAAGTACAGATAAACCACATTGTTCTGCACCTTCCTTTCCAGGAAAGACAGCTGACTGTATTCCTTATCTCTAATCATACCCAAGGAATGGCTGTTCTCTTAGGCAGAAATTGGGCAGTGTACAGAAAACTTGACAAAAACAGGTTTTTGAGGAGGGGGAGAAGGGGAAAAGCTGGAATCATTCCTTGTCTGCGTGAAATGATGACATTTGTGTCTCTGCAGAGGACCTACTCCTTTGGTGAGCACCGGCTTACCTCAGCTATCCTATTGATTTGAAATCAATAGCAGTTTCAAGGTCAAAGGAGGTCTAGGCACTGCTCTCCAGGACTGGGATGTGCATCCACTCTGGCCCAAAATCATTACTGAGGTAAATCCAGGGAGTTGGGCCCATCAGCCCTCCCTCACCTGCGCCCAGGCAAACGCAAAAAGGGAAACAGCCCCAACAGGCAGCGGAGGTCTTGCTAATGATTTTCTTCCCCCCCATAGCACTGACAGTCTGCTTCTAAGAAAAAAAAAAATTAAAAAAAAAGGAGAAAAGAAAAAAAAGCCGGTTTTTTGGCATGGAAATTGCTTATCTCTAGAGTGCAAATCATAAATCATTCACAAAGATAGTAGTGACTCCAGCCTTTGAGTGTTACTTTGTTAACAGCACAAACTGGTACAAACCAAAAGGAAGAGAAATTAACATTTGAACCATATTGTTTCTGCAGGGCTGGGAGAGCCCTCGCGAGCCTTGGCTCTGCCTTTGTGATGTCACTGCTGGCGTGGGATGAGGTTCTGGAGAACTCTGGTCCCCAGTTCAGGCTCGGAGCCTTGCTTGGAGGATGATCCTATGCAATCTGTCTGCTTCTCGACCGAAATTGGGAATGAGAAACATTCCTCTGACTCTCTCAGCACTTCTTTCAATTAGCATTTTTCCCTCTTTAATATGGATCCCTCGAGTTTAGTATCCCTGAATTCCACATTTTTGATTGCATGGGCATTTCTTTATTAAAAAAGGGAGTGGGCTCTCTATGCTAGCCTTCCACTAATTATCACTTGTTTTCCAGATAAATAAATATTTGATCAATTGCTTTAGATGTCTGATTATAAATTGTCTTTCAGGCTTTACCTCAGAATACTAGAATATTATTTAATAGTAATTTCTAAGGGACATTGCCAACTTGAAACCGGGTAATTTTTAACACATTAAAAGCACCGTACATAAAACACCAAATCATAAAGCCTTATTCAAAAATTTGCATTTTAATTACCCTATTAAGAAAAAAAGTTCTGTGGTGGTTTTGTGGGTTTTTTCCTTTAATTTCCCTATGCTGAGGAATGAGTCCCAGAGAAGTAGGGGAAAGTAGAACTAAGTTGCTGTAACAGAAAGAGTAGATCGAGCTGTACAAAACTCAAGGGAACCAAACTTCAAAAAATAGAGCAAAATACACTTTTCCTCCTAATTCCCTTGAGTTACAATAACTTTACTTACATTTTAATAAGATTTATATAAAACCAATCTAATTTTTAAGTTGACATGCCTTAAAATCTATGCATATGGCATAAGAGAGAGAGAAAATCTAAAGTTTTCATCATGGCACGGAGACAGCATTTAGGTTTTGATCCTTCTGCCAATGAAATCAGTTGCAAAACTGCCGCCAGATTCCCACGAGGGAATCGGCTCCTTCAGAAGTTACAGCAGCAACAAGGCTGCCACAATCTGCACCCAGCACAGCTCCCCTCCCTGCCAGACAGCCAAACTGTCCCAAAGGTGCAGCTCCTGGGGTGGGGTTTAGGGCAGGGGTGGGGAGTTCCTGGCTCTTTGTGCTCTTTTCCCTCCGCAGGGTTCTGTTCTTGACTGAGACAGCCTGGCCTTTCCCAGGCATTGATCCCCCATCTCGGGGCCAGCCGGGGTGGACACCTCTGCTTCTGAGATGATGCCCCGCCGCAGGCACCAGAGGAGAATTCAATTTCCAGCTCGGAGCATATACGACGGCAGAACTCCTCCACAATTAGGATGATGGTTGTTATTATTCTACTTTTATTAAGCAAGCTCCAGCCTCTGCTTTCCAGTCTTAGCTTTTACTTACAGTAATCAATTTTTCAGTATAACTGGCTGTAATTGTTAGCCAGATATTGAGCCTTCATGGTGCTTAGACAGAGCATGTTACTGCGAAGCATCTTCCCCATACTTCTCAGACAGATGGGTAATAATACTATACATTAATACCTCCACATTGGTTTATGTGTGTTTGACCACAGCGCTGGCATAATTATTTTTCCTCAGTAAAAGCTATTAGAGATCTATTTGGTAGGTTTTACGATCAATAGCTCCTGTGATATTTGTGTAGCAGGCCCAGAATAATCAATTGAAGGTCATATAAAGTAAATTACCATCCTCCTATAATGATTCTTTTTTCTAGATGAGAATGGGTTTTATTATTTCATCAGGAGAGCCCTCTCAGTGTGTGCTTCTTTTTTTTTTTTTTCATTCTTGAGAGAGAGAAATAAATGTTGTGGGTGTATTTTGAAACGTGGTATTAATGTCTATTATCTAAATTTATATTACTAGATTATTGAATTAGTGGATGCCAACATGTGGAATAATTTTATATGCTTGGTGACACGATAAATAGCCAGTTGTGAGGGTGTCCTGGCCTGCATGTTGTTGCAGGTGACTTAGCTAAAGCCATTTCTCAGTAGATTTAACACTGGTCAGGCTCTGCTCTGGATACAGGGGGTCACTGCTTGGTCACAGATCCACAGTCCTGAGTCCAGGAGGGACAATTTCCCCCTCACACTGCTCTGCTGAGGCGTTTTCTGTTTCTCCCCATCACAGCCTCCAATACCCATAAAAACACAGCCCAGCCCCAGCTCTTCTCTCAGCCCTGTGCCTCCACATTTCAGTTACAAACTGCTGGAAGTGGGGAGGGAAATGTAGCGATGTGGGAGATCCCTGTGAGCCCCCATGTCCTTCCCCACCGACCAGAAGGAGACGCCTGTGGATATTCTTGACCTTGGCCGCCCAACAAGGCCAGGGCTGTTTTGGAGATGGAAACACAATTGCACAAACATATTTTTCCTTTCCAATGGACTATGTGTGTGGTCACAGTCAGTTGGATGAATTTTAATTTCCAACTGACTCCCATCACACATGAGATAAGCTGGAGCTCATAAATATAGCATTCATACACTTTTATCCTCTTATTTGGTACTTAAAGGTGGCTATGGGACTCTTTGTCCCCTCTGGTCCAAAAAATCTGCACGCCTTCCCCATGAACAAAACTGGTTCTATTATTTTTAGAAGGCACCAGCTTCATTGAAATAGAACTACCTACCCCCTTCACTATGACATTTGAGTAACTCATTGAGATTAATTAAATCACTTCTCCTAAAAAAAACTCATGAAGTATAGTAGCATTGCATGAGTGCTCCAAAGAGGTGAAAGAAGGATGTTTAAATGAACAATTTCCACGAAGGAATGTTGTTTCATCAAAACTATTTATTAAAAAAGGCAATCACAAACAATTAGGGCTGGGGAAACTGAGGCACAGGGGAATTAAAATAAGTTTCTTGATTTTATATGGAATGGTTTGTGGTTGAAACAGTCACTGAACAAAAACTTTTACAGCCTCCAGCTGGGTATTTCATTCACTGGACCAGCCCTCCTTTCCAGGAAAAGGAAGTCACATTTCAAAGTAATTATAGTGAAAAGACCCCAAGTCCCTCACTGTTGCAAAAGGCTGCCCAGAAGCTATTTAACATGAATCATTTTAATCTCTTTTTTTCTTGGCTAGAAACGATTGGTAAATGTTAACACAGAAACAACCAGAACCGGACGTTCCGAGAGACGTTGAAGTGAAACAGTTGGGAAAGGGACGGAGCTCAGGGAATAGATGCCAGTCCTCAGACTGGGCAGGTTTGAATATCCACTCATCCACTCTACCTGCCACAACCCACTTGCAGGATGAAATAATCCTTGCAGTCTGGGTTCTTGCCCCTCACACATCAGCAAGAGATCCCACATCCTCTGCCCTTGGATACTGAATTCTCCTATCCAGGGTGACTCTTTCAGCAGGCTTTGCAAGGTTATGATGATAGGAAAAAGGGACATTTATTCCCAGTGAGATGAATTAAGAGTTATCCTTTTTGGCTGACGCATAAAGACCCCTTGAGACTGCTGCTTTTTACAGGCTGAGGGTGGGTGCTGCAGTGTGTGGCCTCCGGGCAGTGAGGGGCCTCATTTTGCAGAAGGAGGGTCTGTGTGCTGAGCCACAGCTGTGGTCAGACCAGCTGAGGGAGCTTTGCAGAGAGGAGGATTGTCCAGTTGGATGCCCCTGTAGGAAAGTAATAAGGCAAAACTGTGGAAATACAGCATCACTTCCTCAGCCAGAAGGAAACAAGTGGGTCAGCCTCACATCTACCTGTAGGACTTCATGGAACAGCGTTAAGACAAGGGATGAGGAGCTTGTAGCTCCTTGTCCCGCTGCAGATGTTCTCCCTGACCAGGACACTGCTCAGTGCCTCAGTTTCCCCAGCTGCAGGAGGAGTATAAAAATATCCTGGAGAAAGAAAAGCCTTAATGCCTCCAAGGAGTGCAGTGTCAGCATCCATGTGGCTCCATTTGGAAACACGGCTTCTCAGAAAGAACAATGGAAATCCCGAGCAGTTGAGCTCCGGGGTCCTCCAGTTGCACAGCAAAGCTCATTACAATATCCCTGTATTTATTTCCAGCTGCATGGCCAAGTGGACCCAAGGGCAACCTAACAGAGAGGAAAAAGGCCTAACATAACATCAAAGCGGCTCAAAGCCCGGGTGGATTGCCATTTCATCAGTGCTGTGTGACATCACTTTCCACATGACATCAGTCAATGACCCTCTTCCCCTCCACCCCCGCCTCCAATTTCTTTTTAAAAAGATGATGAAGCTGCTTGAAGTTCAGCAGAAGTTTGGGGGGTTGGGGGGGGGAAGAAAAACAGACTCTGTATCCCTTCAGCTGAATATAACCCAATGTGCTACACAAACAATATTAACCAAAACAAAGCTAGCAGGAAACGTTTGCACACAGCATCTGTTATGATCACATAACCACCAGACAGATGTTTAATCCCAACTGCTAACATAAGATCATTTGTATGTTTGAAGAGGGAGAGATCCCATTTGGGTTCTTTCCCTTTTATTTATTTCTTTCCTAAAGGGGGAAAAAAATAATAAAGGGAGGGTGATTTTCTCAGCTGTGGGAAGCAATTTTGTTTTGTTATTGTTCTCTTTCTCCCCACTTTCACCATCAGCTGCAGAAAGGGAAGGAGCGGTTGCAGCCTCTCGCAAAGAAGGGAGCCTGAAAATTGTGTGGCCTGGTAGCGGAGCTCCACATGATCCTTTTCCATCTTAAGGGACCAGAGCTGGGTTTCTCAGAGGGCTCATTAAATAATTCTGGTCCAATGAGGCAAAAAGGGAGGCCACACATGAAACAAGTATGGTGGTCTCAGCCAAGTTCCCGGGGAGCCGCGCTGCGGTTTCCCAGCACCACCCCGGATTCCCTCCGCCCCTGGAAATTTCATCTACAAAAGTGAAAACAAACTCATTAGCTCTACGTAGCTCTGCAAGGGTCACAAAAAGATGTCAGCGTTTTGTGTGGCCTTTTTTTTTCCATTTAGCAAACAGCCAGACACCTACAAAGGGAAAAGAAGGTTTGAGCTCTTCAGCTGTGCTGAGGGATTATTTTACTTTTAATGATACCGGGAGGATTCAATGGAGATTTATGCAGATAGGAGAGATTATTAATAACACATTGCACTTCTATAGCACCTTCCATTCAGCGTTTCTCAAAGAACTTTCCAATCTGGAATGAATTGGTCTTTACACGCCCCTGGTGAGTGGAGTAACTGTCATTAGATTAGGAGGTAACTACTGCAGTAATGAAAAATCAACCAGGGTATAAAATGTGAGTGGGATACCAGGCAGTGCTGGTGTCAGGACCTTGCTCTTCCAGAGATCTCACATGTGACCATAGGGAAACCATGGAATTTCTTACTGTTTAAGTCCCCAAAGAGCAAAACTGAGACTTTTTATTCCCAAACAGGGATCGTGGGTTTGGGTTTTTTTCTTTTGGGTGTTTTGGGTGATACAACACAACCATTTTACTACACAGCACTTACAGGGGTGATATAAGGAAATTGAGGCACAAAAGTGAGTGATGAACTATCTCTATTGCTAGTCACTACAGAATCAGGAAAGAAAAACCTCAATTCTGACTCCTGGTCCTTTTTTAGGCACAAAACTCACTTTCTCCCACCTTGCAAATGTAGAAGACCTGTGAAAGTTAAAAAGGAAAGCGAATCTCTTCCAGTACCTTAATATTCTCCTGCTGTTGCTGGGTATCAGCTATAGGATTATAAAAGAAAATAAAAGCCAAAGTTTCCCAAGGCTGGAAAATAGATTTACTGTGCATTATTAACGTAAATAGTAGCAGGCCAGAGAAGTAGTAGATTCTTGCACGCTGAATGAAAAAAAGAGGGGAAAAGAGAAATGAAAAGAGCATAGCCAGCTAAAATAAGAAGGGGTTAACAATCTTTAGGCCTTTCTGCTGTGTGTGTGTTCGCACTGTGCACAGCAGAAATGCATTCACCTATGACATCCTTTGGCAAAAAAAAAAGGAAAAAAAAAAAGAGGAAAAAAAAAAGGCTACATCCCACAGTGAGGACAGTTGTCCCTACAGATTAGGAATATCCATCTTAATGTGCAACTTCCCCTGCACGGGTCAAAATTGCCAACAGCTTTAATGGGAGAAAATGCTCTGTTGACTGATTCATTTCCACGTTTTGTTCCTGCTGCTAGACGGGATATCCTGTAAGGTGGCGAAAAGGGAGGGAAAGCCGGCACTATATCAGTTTATGATTGACCATTATTATTATTATTGTTGTTGAGAATTTTTTTTTTTACTCTGTTTTAAAGTTTGGTGTTCCCTTTGTCTACTGCAATTCTCGTAATTATTATTATTATTTTTTTTTTCTCTTGGAGAGGTAACAAATGATGTCTCTGGGCTTGAGCAGAGACGCCCCAGCTTTGGCAGACAATAATAATGATATATTAAGAAACTCTGCCTCGGATCTCTGTGCAATCTTCTTCCTGCTTTTCCCATAGATATTTTACAGTCTCAACAGTGCCTTCAGATATCCAGGTAGCTGCATGCTCCATGACAGGGTAGCTGCTGTCCAAGTGCTTTACACACTCCTCCTGTGCCGGGTCACAGGGACAGAAGGGATGTATCCAGGAATCACAATAACCAGGAGAAAAGTCCAAGCAGGCTCTGATCCACAGAGCAGCACAGCTGTGCTGGCTCAGTACCCACCTGGGAGATCTACCCCTTCCAGCATCTGCAGGGGCACGGCTGGGGCAGGTCAGGAGGGGCACTGCTCCTTCACTTCATGTTTGCAGCTCTTTCTGCAGGACTGTGAGTCCCAGCCCCGGCGAGGCTCAGATAAAGATGTGGCACATGGAATTTTGCGCAGTGGAGAGGCTGCTGTGCCTCACAAACACTCTTCCTCCACTATTCCTGGCTGTTAGGTTGTCCCTGTCCCGTGGTTAACGCTGTTGTGCCCAAATACATAAACTCCAGTTTATGATCTCACCAGTTGCATACGTAGAGGTCAAAGGGACACTCTGGGTCACACATCCAGAGTGTCCCAATGTGTGACTTACGCCTCTGAGCAGGCCTGAGCAGGACCCTGCTGTTACCAGCCAGAGAGGACTAATCACCACTGAACGCTGTCAATTGGTGGAAGGTCTGCAAGAGACTAATAGCTCGTTTAATGCAGTCATCTGATTCTGAAAGCAAATTGTTCTACATACTGTGACCCAGGGATAGAAAAAAAAATTACTTTAGTAAATAGGTATGGCTGTGCCATGAGGAGAAATAAAAAATGTTGAGTGAAAAGCAGCAAAAGCTTATGAGAAAGCACTGGAAGAAGCCCTTTACTAGAGAAAGCTTCTTCAAACACATAGGAGAGGGCTCTAAAGAGGAAAGAACACAGGAGAATGATACCACAGTGTATTGTAGATCGAATTTACACCAGAAAAGAATTCTTACAGTAAGAACAGTAAAGCAACAGAATGCATTTCCTGAAGAGATAGTGGAGTCTCCATCGATAGAGGTCTTTAAGAATGGAATGGATTGGACAAGAATGTGTAAGGAATTATATAAATGCAGTTGATTGTTCTTTAGGCAGAAGGATGCGCTAGATGACCTCCGGAGGTCCTTCCCCACCTTATTTTCCATGATTTCTCTGGGCAATCAGACAAATGATTGCTTGTTGAGCTCCATAATCGTGTAGGAAGCATAATGTAATTGAAATATAATTGTACGGAGAAGACAAGTGAAATACATCTACTGCAGGCTCATTCCCCCTCATCCACCGCCCTCAAAAAAAATCCCCAAAAGATAGGCCAGCCTTGTAGCTAAGCAATCCTGCCAGCAGAGAGCTGATTACAGAGTACATATGACCATTTGTTTGAAAAATGCAATCTCAATTCCATGGGAAGTCAGGATGTTTGTTTTTATTCTAAAACGGGATGAAAAGTTGAAATATGAAGGAAAAAAAAGTCTTTGAGGAAGAAAATGTAGCCAGGATACGAATGTTTTTGACATTTTCAATCAAAACTAAACTCTTTGCCTGGAAATGTCAAATAAGAAAACATAATGCTTCTTTTCAAAATGTCGACATTTCGGACATTTCAAAATGTCGACATTTTAGAGATTTTTCAACACTTCCAAAAGTAGAAATGTCAAAATGTCAGTTGAAAATAAAACATTTCCTTTTGAATTTTCCCATCAGAAAATTAGAAATTTTCATCCAGTTTTGACATTTTCCCATAAAAAGATGTAAGAAGGTTGATTCTTTTCTTTCCTGGAAAACCTACATTTTGCTGAGAAAATATTTCTGTTGAGGAATTTCAGCCAGCTTTGAAAAATAGTGGAGCTGACTTAGAGTCCTCTTCAGCTGACGGCAGACATTGCAGCTTACTACGAATAGGATCTTGAAATGTTTATTCCTGTGACTGGGGACATTTCCATGCAAGCCACTGCTTTGAAAAGGAAAAAATAAAACCCCTCAGTTATTCCTTTTCTCCCCTTGTGACCTGATCCCATCAGCAA